>JASDQU010226349.1:5339-17361 GCA_032191745.1 Picea mariana | reverse complement strand
CATAGGTAGATCAATGTATTCGGATGTAATAAAGGTCAATATTAATAATACCTTTCAATAAAATAGAATAAGGCGGATGTAAGAAGACCTAATAGAAGCTTCCGCTTCTAGAAGGATCTTCCTCTAGATGCTTATCTTAATAGACATATTTAGTATAAATAAGGGGCGAGGGTATGTGAACCCTAGCTTGGAGATTATTGTAATAGAGCGCTGCTCGAATGGAGGTTGCCCCCTCAAAGAAGCCTGTGAACATTGCTATCTGAATCAAAGTGTTGTTTCTGTTGCTATTTCGTATATCATTTCTGTGTATTGTAAAGATTATGCTGGATATTTTACTGTTATTTTGTCATTTCTAGCATTTCATTTATGTTCTGCATATTTTATATATCTAGTATATTGCACTCTCCTTCTTGCACACATAGTTGTAGGAATTGATCTCCGCACCCAGCTGAAGATCTTACAGTACCAGAAGGCTCTCACTCTTAGCACTTCTCTCTCTAACAACAATAATCCTTCATACTAGAACAACAATGACAACACACAATCATACCACCAACAACAACCCAATCCAGGTCCTCTTGACCTTTATTTATACATTACAATAGCTCACCGACATCCTTAGGTTGAAACCTAAGTGTCAAAGACCTAGATACCAAAACCCTAGGTCAAATTGACCCACATTTTTAGGGCTTCTCTAGCCTGTCTTTCCTTCCTTCTCATGCGGTTGTCCAAAGCATCCAATGGTGGCCTTTTCTACTTTTTGATTTTTCCATGATCCTTCTTCCTTGCTGATCTTTCATCCTTGATCTCCTCATCCAACAACTTGGTCCCCTTTACTTCAATTTGACTCATTAACAGTCACTGTGTCTTCCACACAGTTTGCATTTTTTCCTTTTCTTCCTTGTTCTTCGCTTACTTTCATAACCAAAGGCCAATAAGGCCAAAACTTAGATATAGTATTATACAATTGGAGAATGGAAAATTGTGAAGCACAAGCCAATGAGTGTTGGTTAATACATGTGATGCCAATAATATGATCCAAATCATGCTTCTTAGTACAAGCCATACCTATGGTGGCTGAAATAAAGCTCAAGAAGACACCAACACTAATTCCAACACATTTATAGATAAAGCAACATTTTCAATTATGTGAACATGTTGGTGAAGGCCAATTTTGGGAAAAATCGAAGAAGTTTTGAAGAAATCAAAGTAGCATCGAAAAACAAAGGAGAACGATGGAAATAGAGGAAAAGCAGCACCGAAAATAAAGGAAAACCCACATTGAGAAAAGAAGTTATAAAGTGGAAAAACTGCTACGGAGTAGTTGAAAAGTGGAAAAGTGATGACTTGGAGCAATGGTTGGATCGAGGAACAACTGAGATTAAGTCAAGGAAAAAGTGGACAAACCTAATCCACTTAGGGTTAGGGTTTTTTTAAAGGCTTTGTCCCCGTTTTGTATTAGTAGAGTGTATTAGGACGATGAGTCGGTTGTCCTTTCTTTGGTTATTAGGTTGTTGTTCTCTGTTTTGGTTGACATATGTATTGTTGATATTGTGATAGGGTTTTTGGTTTAGTAGAAGGTATTTTTGAGATACTTGTGTGATCTTTGGAGATCGAATGTAATGGCAGAAGAGTTGGATAGTGCATAGCACTGGATTTGTAGAGAATATGAATAAAGAGCCCAAGCAGTAAATATTTGTGGACGTATCCCCAGGGGGGGTGAACCATGGTATATATGTGTTTTATGTGATTGTATGCAATGTCTTATGTTTTCATTTACTTTAATGAGTTTTCATGATGAAATGTTATATTATAAATGAATGAACACTGCGTAGTAAGTAAAAGATAATGGAATATGCAGAATATCACTAAATAAATGAATGTTATAGCTAGAATTTAGATCATAATATTGGGTCATAGTCAATAAATACTTGTCATTGAACACATGTGGCTATAATGGCTAATGAATTTATACTAGAATATTGCTGACAGTGGTCCAAAAAAAGATATAATTATGATTTGAAGGTCAAAAATAAGTAGGTTAAATGCCTCTGAGATATACACATCCCATCCCTGGGTTGTAGACATTTGATTCCTGCAGCCACCGATAGATGCCATCGCAGGTGAGACTGCATAGTGCACTTTGTGTGTTGTGTTTACTTTTGGTATCCAGAAGGGACGATGGTAGAATGGTTTGTTGGTAATTTGTAGTTAGAACCTGGGTCATCCCATAACAAGACAACAATGGTTTTGTTACCAGTTGGAACTCAGAAGATTAGATCGGGAGGGATGTATCATGCAATATAGCGTGATGTCTTAATAAAGGTAATTTATTTAGGTTTGAACCCCACAAAAGAGGATATTGAAAGATGGTTGACAATTTAGGAACTAGAGTTTTCCCACAAAGATAAGAGAAGCTCTAGGTTTAAGCCAAGAAAATATTTGGAGAGATACATATTCAACGAGATTCATGAGAGTTTATTTAATAGTTTCCCACTCTATTTCAGGAGTGTATAACACGGTTGAAAGATACCCATCTAAAAATAGATTTAGATCAGTGGAGTGGACAGAAGAAAGTATCGTGTGGTTGAAAAGGGTGAATAACAAATTCACGTGCACAATAGATTTATAGCTAGACAACATCGTTGTAATATTATATATATAACAGTATGAAGAACAAAAATAATTATCTATAAATGGAAGATAAACAACAATATAACCATAACAACACTAGAATAATACCAAAATAATACCATAATAACGCCAAAAGGAGCACTTTGATTACTGAGAGAAATGTTCACTTGCCTCTTCGAGGGGGAAACATCCAACAGAGTAGATCTCTATTAAAATAGTATCCAAGAAAAAACTTCTCATACCCTGTACTCCTATTTATATTAAATATGTCTATCAAAAGAAAAATCTAGAGGAAGATCCTTCTAGAAGCGAAAGCTTCTATTAGGTCTTCTTACATTTGACTTATTCTTCCTTATTGATAGGCCTTATTAATATTTACCTTTATTATATGGAAATATATTATTCTACCTATGTAAGGGGTTATCTCCCTAACATATCCTCCCCCTTAAAAACAACCTTGTTCTCAAGGCTTGAGATGAGTAAATTGTTTTAGAATGGTACATGGTTTTGAAGTGGCATCTATTGGAGTTGTATATTTCCACTAGACTAACACTTCCTTGATGGTTCGTTAATGTAGACGATGCTCACACTGGTCGAAAATGTCTTGTGGTTGTAGCCAAATGGATCCTTCTTCGTCCAACTCGGGAAGGTTGGTTTGATTTTGGAACTTAGTTCCAATCACCTTCTTTAAGCATGAAACATGAAAAGCAATATGGAGCTTAGAATGACTCGGAAAAGCTAAATGATAGGCCACCTGTCCCATGTGATTGCGAACGATATAAAGACCATAAAATTTGGGCTCTAGTTTCTAACAATGGTCATCATTGGGGGGATTTTTCTTGCAAGGATGCAGTGTAAGAAACACATGATCTCCTTCTGCAAATTGACATTTAGAGTGACCTGGATCTACTTGTTGCTTCATGCAATTTTAGTCCATGACCAAATTCTCTTTGAGGGTACGAATAATAGCCTCTCAAACTATAACCATTTTGCCAACCTCTTGGACCTTCAAGACACCTGGAAAGTATGAGATAAATGAAGGTGTATTTTTTCCATATACCACTTCAAAAGGAGTCATGTGGGTAGTTGTATGGAAAGAAGTGTTGTACCACCATTCAACTAGTGGTAAACATTGGGCCCACTGAATTTTCCTTTTTGATGCAAAACAAAAAAAATATGTTTCCAAACACTTGTTGACAAATTCAGTTTGACCATCAATCTGGGGATGATAGGTTGTGTTGAGATGCAATTGGGTGCCTTGTACCTTGACCAGTTCTTGCCAAAAATTGTTGATGAAAGTTGGGTCATGATCAGAAACAATAGAATGAGGCATGCCATGAATATTGAAGACCTGATCCATGAAAAGTTAAGCCACAATGGAGGTTGTAAATGGGTTTTGAAGAGCATATAAATGAGCATAATTGGAAATATTATCAAGTACCACCATGATGATTGATTTATTGCTCGATTTAGGTAAGCCTACAATAAAATCCATAGATATATATCGCCAAATAGCAAGTGGAATTGGAAGTGGTTGTAGTGTGTCAGGAGATTTGACTGTTTGTCCCTTGTTCCATTGATAAACATCACATTCAACCACAAAATTGTGAACTTCATGTTCCATACCATCCCCAAAAAAAAAACGTTTGACCCGGTCAAATGTTTTGGTAAACCCTGAGTTCCCAATGGTGGGTGTATCATGAAGCTTAGAAAGTACCATGGATTTAAGTTTTGACTATTTAATTAGATACAAATGTCCTTTGTATCAAAGATCATCATTGAGCCAAGAGTACCTTGGGGATACTGGAGAATTAGCTTGCAATTGTTGTATCAGATGAAAATTTTTGGGATCGTGTAGCCATTCCCAGAGAAAATATTGGAGCCAATCGGGTACAATGAAGGAAAGAGAAAAAGGAAACCTTCAACTTCATATTTTTTGGAAAATGCATCAGCAAGCACATTGTATTTTCCTTTCTTGTAAATGATCTCATAATCATATCCAAAGAGCTTAGTCACCCATTTTTTTTTCTCTGGGGAGGAAAGGCATTGTTCCTGAAAATACTTGAGGCTTTGATGATCTATCTTAATTTGGAAGCATTTCCCCAATAGATAAGGGTGCCAAAGATCCACGACATGTAGAATAGCCAACATTTCCTTTTCATAGATTGATTTTCAAAAATGTCGCTCTGACAGTTGTTTGTTGGTAAAGACCAAAGGTTGACCCTCTTGCATAGGGACGATGCCAATTCCTTTCTTGGAAGCATCACATTCCATGAAAAATGTATTTTTGAAATCAGGAAGGGCTAGGAATGGAGTGGTGCACATGGCCATCTTCAAGGTTTGAAAACCCTGATAAGTTGTTGGAGTCCAAATGAAAGAATTATTTTTAAGGAGAGAAGTGAGAGGTGTCGCAATCTTTCCATAATTATTAACAAACTTGAGATACAAACCTATTAAACCCATAAATCCATGCAATATTTTGAGAGTATTTGGGTGAGGCCAATCTTGCATAGCTTCAATTGTTTTAGGATCCACCCTGACATCAACCTTACCAATAAGATGACCCAAGTACTCGAATTTCGAGGCAACAAAGGAACATTTAGATTGCTTGAGGAAAAGTTGGTGTTGAGAGAGTATATGGCGAACTTGATCCACATGAGAAATATGGGTTGTCCAGGTTTTACTATAGATGAGGATATCATCAAAGAAAACTAAGACAAAATGATGGAGAAAAGGACATAAGATGTGGTTCATGAGGCTTTAGAGAGTGGAGGGATCATTACACAAGCCAAAGGGAATGAAAAAAAACTCATAGTGTCCCTCATGAGTTCTAAATGTAGTCTTAGTAATTTCTCCCTCGTTCATACGAATCTGGTGGTATCCAGAAAAAAGATCAATTTTAGTAAAGAACTGGGCGCCACTCAATTCATCCAAGAGGTCATCAATGACAGGAATGAGAAATTTTGCTTTAATGGTGAGTTTGTTGAGGGTGCGGAAGTCAGGAAAAATGTGCCAATAACCTCCTTTATTAAGTACCATGACCACAGGATAAGCATAGGGGCTCGTACTAGGGCGGATAACACCTGTATTGAGGAATTCTTGAACAATTTTCTCAATTTATTTTTTTTGGGAAAAGGGATGACAATAGAGATGGATATTGGGAGTAAGGATTCATGGGACAATGAGAATGGTATGATCATGAACACCATGGTAAGGAGGGAGTCCTTGGGGAATGGAAAAAAACACTTGATGTTTAGAGAGGATGGATTGGAGGTCCTGCGGTAGAGAGGGTGTCTCAATGGATTGTATGGCATGGAGTTGGGAAATAATTCCAGAATGAACCTTTTTTAGCATATTTTCCATGCGATGGGAACTGGCGATCCCTAGGGAATCAACAGTGATTCCTTGGAAGTTATATTTTTGTCCCTCCTGGTCGAATTACATGGTTAATTCCTTAAAATCAATGAGAATGGGACCCAAAGTCCTTAGCCATTTTGCACCCAAAAAAATGTCATGACCACCCATGTTGATAGAAAACATATGATATTTCATGTGGTACTCACCAATTTGTAGACGCACATTTTCAAAATTCCCTCCACATTTCATGGACTCGCCATGGGCAATCATGATTTGAAAATTATTGATGGAATGGATATAGTAATTAGTTTCTTGGGCAATGCAATGATGAATAAAATTATGTGGGCTTCCACTATGAACAAGAATGATGACCTTCCTATGCTTAATTTGACCAATTAGCTCGAGGGTTTCGGGAGTAGAGAATCCAATGAGAGCATTTAAGGAAATGTCTGGTTCGACTTTGGGAGGGTCTAAGGGAGGGGTCATGTCAGTGGGTTTAGGTGACACAGACACAAGGGGAGCCTCAACATCGTCTTCCAAAAAATCCTCCGAGATGGCCATAAAAAGATTTTATTCCTTACACTTGTTCCCAGGAAAATCACAATTATAACAAAGGCCTTTGAGTTGGCGTTCAACCACTTCGACCCTGGTCAATTTCCAGATCTTTAGTGGAATAGAAGGAGGAGAGGGAGTTACTGGTTTAGTGTGAGGAATAAAGGATGGTTTTTGGTTTTGAGAAGATACAACCTATTGTTATTCCTTAACTCTTTTAGTAGCATCCACCCAAATCTAGGGTTGAGCCATGAGGACATGAGAATGAATCACATCCTTGAGGACATTAATAAAATATTCTTAGAAAAAAGCATCAGACATGCCATCTGTACGAAAATCCAATTGCTCAAAAGTAGTTATAAACTCTTCCACTGTGCCATATTGTTTCAACTTTGTCAAATAGCCTAAAATGTTGGTGTCAGTGTCAAAGCGTTCATAAATCTCTTCCACAAAGTGTGTCCAAGCCACATACCATTGGCAGAAATTTTTTCTCCATTTCCACCATTGCCAACATTCTTGATCTAGATGGAGAACACCATAACGGAGTTTGGCCAACTCATACGTAATTCCATAAAAAGATAAATATTGTTCCATTTCAGTTACCCATCCAGTGGGATCTGAGCCATCAAATTTGGTCAGATACACATGCGGAAGGTGAAAGTCATGATGAAAGTGATGGGGCTGAAAATTCTAGGAATGATAGGAAGTTTCACCTTTGGTTTGTAAAAGTGGGTTAGATGAGGGAAGATCTGCATGGATATGCATCTTGGTGGAGATCATCGTAGTGACGGATTCAAGCTGGGTAGTAAGGTCTTGTTTGAGGTCCTCTATTTTGGCATTGATGGAGGAATGCATGTTTTTATTGATGATGGAAATATCAGCACTAAGTTGTCTCACTTATTTTTGGGTTTCTTTGAAATTAGAGTGCAAGGAATTGAAGTGAGCTTCCAAGTCTTGTCTATGGGTGTGGGCCATTATGAGGAGCAAACACGAAAAGGGGCAGGTGGGACCACAAAGAAAATGGGTTATCGGCGAAGTGTATCATAAGGATTAGGGAGACGATTTGAATATAATGGGGTAAATCCCAAATCAAGGTGTTTGAGGGGGGTCGAGTCTACTAGAAAAAAACTTTGTGAAAAAATGATAGGTATGACTGTGATAGAGTGAAGAGAGAAATCCAATGGGATATGTATCAAATAATGGTGCCAATAGGATCCATATTTTTTTTTGTTTTACTCCTATAGAGTTGCAAGAGTTATACTTTGATCTGAAGAATACTACAGTGATGAAATGCCTAAACACTTAACAGGAAGAAATGTGTAGTAATTTCACAACCTGAATGCAGGAGACACAGTTGCACGACAATATATCTTGTTTGTTCTATTTGTTTTTCCATCCCAAAGTTTAGAGTATTCAAGGTTTCTACAGACAAGGGTTTTCCCTATGCTATAGCTCTATGATATATGTGCGGGGTCCAGTAGTAGTACTCGGCCCAATATCTTAGGGCACCAACTAAGGAGGCTAGACCGTGCCCTTAGCCACACTATGTTACTACCTAGGTACTAGATAGTATCTTCCCAAGTGTTGTTCTCAGTGGCACTATAGAAATCAGGAGGCCGATCGGTTTATCTATGGAGGGCTTCAGGAGATCTAGCCTAATCCATATACATGTGTTGTGTGATGCGTTACCACTCGAAGGGGTACCAATATGGGTTGCAAGGGTGGCCAACAGACGTGTGCTTAAGTACCACTTGTATTTCTTGCGTGTATGACTCCTCAACCGTGAGTTTATGCATGTAAAAATAGATCTCTATAGTTGAAATATGTCAGATTTTGTCTCTACTCTGAAAAAACATTAACCCACAATTTTCTATCGAGGAAGGTGCTTTGATATGACTTGTAATATTCCATATATAAAATAGTATGGAGAATAGAAATAATTAGCTAGAAATGACAGATAAATAGCGATATGACCAGAACAACACCACAATAATACCAAAATAATACCAGAATAACACCAGAAAGAGCACTTTTATTACTGAGAGAAATGTTCACTTGCCTCTTCAAGGGGGCAACCTCCAGCAGAGCAGATCTCTATTACAATAATATCCAAGAAAAAAATTACCATACCCTCTACTCCTATTTATACTAAATATGTCTATCAAAAGAACAATCTAGAGGAAGATCCTTCTATAAGTGGAAGATTCTATTAGGTATTCTTACATATAGCTTATTCTTTCTTATTTCTAGACGTTATTAACATGACCTTTATTACACAGAAATATATTATTCTACCTATGAAAGGGGTTAGGTCCCTAATAATTGTAGTGGGGTATATCGTTGAGTTTATAGTAGATACATCAAAGTCTTACAGTGTATCAAAGAAAGATTTTCTGAAGGGTCCAAGGAGAAGGTACATCAGATTGTTGTACACTTTGACAAAGATATTATTGCATGATAAAGGGGTACTAACTATGACATCAGACAACTAAACTACCCTGTGTGCATGGAGGAGTTAGGGGAAACATTGAGGAAGGTATGAGGTAGAGGGAGAAATGGATAGAGAAGAGCACAGTAAAGAGAAATACCACATTGTGATGGATCTAGAGGAGATCCAGAAAATTATGCAGAAGGAAGGTACACCACGTAGTGGAAGACCCTACCAATATAAGCTCAATAGGAAGAAAATAGGAGTAGCTGAGAGGGAAGGATTGGAGAGTGATGAAGAAGAGGTATAGGATCTTTGTGTTGTGGATCACATTGAATAAATAGTGTGCACCACATATGAAAGAAATATGAGAGGAGCGAGATCTGATGAGGAAGTAGATAACCTTGTCCATAAGTGAATCAATGTAGAACCTACAACCTCATGTACAACTAACAAATCAATAAAGAAATAATTGTTTAGAGAACAAGTGAATGACGGTCATAAGAATCTAGGAGATGAGAATAGAAGTGAGGGTACAAGTGGAAATACTAATAGTAGTATAGGTAGTGGTACAAGTGGAAGAACTAGCAGCAGTACATGTAGTGGTACAAGTGGAAGTACCAGCAACAATACCAGTGGGAGCTCAAGTCCAAACAAAATCACATAGATAGTAGCACTGCGCAGAGAAGGTACAACACATTCAATAATGGAAGATGTAGATCTAATGATAATATTACCAAAGTTTCATGGGAATGGATCAAAAGACCCAGAGAAGCACCTATTCATGTGTGAGCGAATTTTTGGATCATGTTGTCATTGATGCCAATGGTTTGATTGATTGATTTCATTGATTGATGTCAAGTGATTGATTGATGTCAAAGGATTGATTGATTGATGATTTATGTAATATAATATGTATTTTCCTTCATGAGAATGCATAGATGAAGATGGATCAATGAGTTGTCATTGATATGATGAAGATGGATCAATGAATTATCATTGATACATGATGAAGATGGATTGTTGTGGTTTCATTGGTATATGATGCATTGTTTGAAAAATGTAGAGATGACTCATTATTGTCTTATCATGATTGATAAGGTGCACAAATGGATGAACTCCAAAGTGGTCCCCTTCTGGTGAAATCTCTCACAGGAAGACACTTTGAGGATTGAGTTATCCTAGAAGAATAGTTGGAGGACCCTTTCTCTCATTATTTTCTTATCATGATTGATACGGTGCACAAATGGATGAACTCCAAAGTGGTCCCCTTATGGTGAAATCCCTCGCGGGAAGACGCTTTACGGATTGAGTTATCCTAGAAGAATGGTTGGAGAATGCATGCTTGTATGTGAAATAATGAGATGAATATCAAGGAAATTTTTGGTGAAACTATCCTATATGCATAGTTCTTGTCATGCCATTTCTGGTGGTATGTAGAACGTCACATAAATCCTCACGGTTAGAGAGTTATTGCCATGAGAAGTTGGAGACCCCAGGTTTGGGTAATGGACCCATGTTTGTTTGATGGGTAATGGTATCAGTTATGATATATTTTCTGAAAATAATATTATATATGGATATTAAATGTCATGCCATCTCTGGTGGTATGTGTAATGTCACATATCTCCTCATGGTTTGAGAGTTATGGCCTTACGAAGTTGGAGGACCCTCACATGTCATCTAAAATCCCCAAAAGGTCAAAGTAGTCAAAGTGGTTTAAGGGATTTTAAAAGGTAAATAATAAAGTGAAGTGATGAGTGTACTATAATTCAAACTGAATACAAAATAAATTATTTAAATAATAAATTCAATGGAGAAATTAGAAATGGGCTAACCCTAAAATAAGGAAAGTGGGGCCAAGTGACCTAGAAGATGTTTTTAAGGAAGCTACTTGGAGAGTATAAATAAGAGGCAAGGCTCTCTCATTTTAATCACACTTGAGAATATTGAATATCTATATGTTTCTGAGGTAACCAAGGATATCTAAGCTGAAATTCTGAGGAAAGGTGAAGAAAAGAAGGCCGAAATGCAAGGAAGGATAAATTCTTTTGATGGTGCTTTCTAAGGTATGTTATTTACAGGTCATCTCACCATTTTCGCTATAAATGTTTTCTATAATGATTCAAACTGTGAAATTGATATTCCATTGAGAAAACATATCCAATTATATGTGGTAAACAATTCAGCTTGTGGGTCGTTGTATTTTGGTAGTTACACTCCGTGGAAAATAGGGTTTGTGGCTAGTCCTGAAACTAGTCAGAAACAGGTGTTTCGGGTAAAAATGTCATAACTTATTCATAACAGATCCAAATTCAGTGATACAAAATGTGTTGGTTAGGGTATAGTTTTTAGTATGTTTTTTAATAGCTTAAGATCAATTCAATGAATATGTTGTGCGTTCCACTCTCTACAAGGTCACTCTCTAGAATAAGCCAGAATTCAGTAGGGTATGCCATTTTTTCTATAATTCCTTTTATGAGAGGTTCCAAGTAGTGCCACCTGGAGGAATTTCATAAAACAAACTGAAGAAAATTGTGTATAAGTTTCATATCTTTATTCATTACAGGTACAAATTTATGATTATTTTAAGTTGGGGTTGTTGATTAATCCAAAACTAGTCATGGTTGAGACAAGCAATTGATGAGTTGGCACATACATGAGGTGTATAGTTGATGATGTTGGTACATATTGATGAGTCATTTTTTATGATTATTTGAAACATTATTGGTATATACTTGGTACATGGTTGGATGCACTTGTTTATGTTACAGGTTGATTACAGGTTGTTTGGCACAGGTTGGTGCATGGCTGATGCACTTGTTTATGTTGATAGATTGATATCTGTTGAGGATTGTTGCCTCATCTCAGTTGGTTCTGAGAATGTAAGCTGAGTTTTTCATATAGATCTGGTTCTCTTGTAGAGTTGTACTCTATTCAATTGTTGCTGAAAAACCGTCGGATTGAAGTCCATAATAAAAAGAAAAATTGTACATACATCTTGTGTTCCTTGTGTTCCTTGTGGAGATGATTTGTTGATGATATGTTGTT
>JASDQU010226348.1:3628-17407 GCA_032191745.1 Picea mariana | reverse complement strand
TTGCGCGCATGCGCTCGTTTTCAGTGGGTGCAATGCGCTTTTTAATTTTTTAGCCATTTTTGTATAGTTTTGGCTCTTTTGCTGTGCTATGGAACTAATCCTTGTGCCATGAATGATTGTTTTTCTGTGCTGATGATGAGGAGTTCTTGTCGCCCTGTGCAGACGAAATTTCAGTGATAACACTTGGCTCTCCTAGGACTTCCCAAGAGTTGGCATAGTTATCAAGACTCTGTCAATGGAAGGGAAAAATTTCCAGATTAGGAACGACTATGGTCGGATCTAGTGCAAGAGGAGTTCAAGCAGAACACCAAAGATGGATCTTCATCAAAGCGTGATGATGAAGAGGATTGTTCTTTGACTACCAAGGCAAGGAAAGGGAAAGGGAAGAAATTCCGTTCAAAATCTGAGTCTAAAGTCAAGAAGTTGGATTTGTCCAAAGTGAAGTGTTTTCACTGTCACGAACATGGGCATATCGCTACTAACTATCTGCAGAAGAGGAAGAACAAGACGGTTGTTGGAGTTGAAACTGGTGAGGCTCTTGTCTCGCAATTTGAACTTGACTTCATTTTTATCACACGCATGTCTTCAAGTGCATCAGGATCAGTGTGGTATTTGGATAGTGGCGCTTCCTAGAACATGATGGGAGATAAAGAGTCTTTCATTGAATTGGAGGAGAAATATCTCAGAATGCATATAGATATGGGCAACGAGGGACGATACAGTGCAACTGGTATTGGTACCATTACCTTTCATAGGGATTCAGGTAAACCATTTCAATTGAAAAATGTTATGCATGTTCCAGGTCTGAAGAAAAACTTGGTCTCAGTCGCAATGTTGGAGGACAAAGGCTATGATGTTGTTTTTAGCAGTGGAAAAGCCTACCTGGGACATAAAGAAATAGGTCAAGTCAAGAAGATAGGGATTCAAGTTAAGAATATATACATGTTGGAGGTAGATGGATGTGGTGCCATGATATGCAAGGCAGAAAAAGTGGGGAGCCAGGATGAGGGCGAATTATGGCACAAGTGATTGGGCCATATTCATCATGGAGCCCTGAAGATCATGCAGCAAATATCTACTGGACTTCCAAGGGGAACACTTGCTCAGTTAGATCTGCAAGGGGTGAACCCTGGGGAAGTATGTAAAGTCCACCTTTCATGAAAAGGAGAACCATGCTTCGGTAATCCTGGAGAGAATTCACACAGACATGTGTGGACCATTCTCGGTTGCTTCAACAACAAAATATAAGTATTATGTCATTTTTGTTAATGAATTTTCTCATAAATTCTGGATATTCTTGATGCAGAAGAAGGATCAAACACTCTCAAAGTTTCATGAGTTTAAAGCATTGGTGGAGAAATAGTCGGGGAAGCCAGTGAAGGCTCTAAGGAGAAATAATGGTGGAGAATACATCTCTAACAAATTTAAAGACTTATGCAGCAGAGAATGAATTTGAAGAGAACTCATAGCACCTCATAACCCATGGAAAAATGGGGTCGCGGAGAGAAAGAACAGAATGATCATGGGTGCAACACGAGTTATGTTGCATGATCAAGGCCTACCAATGCATTTGTGGGCAGAATCATGAAATATTGCGGTTTATGTGAAAAACTATTGTCCTCATAAATTACTTGGCATGAGTACACCTGAAGAAGCTTTCACTGTTAAGAAACTTGATGTTTCTCATTTTAAAATTTTTGGCTCATCTGTTTATGTGCATGTGACCAAGGATTCCAGAAAGAAGCTGGAACTGACTGTTGAAGTTGGGATATTTTTGGGGTACACGGAAACACCCCATAATTATCGTGTGTATTTGTCGAATAGTAAGATGAGTGTTATGCGACGAGATATAAAATTTGATGAGGGGAAAGCCATGTGGTTGTCACTTAAGAGGGAGCTAGACTTGCATGCAGAAGAGGAACTTTTGGTTCCCAAAGATAAGTCTCAAGATGTGGATCAGCCACATGAGGAGGTTCATGGAGTTGAGGAAACCACTCAAGCAGAGTCATCCATCAAAAATGGCAGAAAGCGCACTATGGAAGCTAACAAATTGAGACTAGATGTTGCACAGAATGTAGGATCCCCTACTTCACAGTGCAGACAAAGACAGCCTCCTGATTGATTTTTCGGATACATGGCTCTCATGAGCAAATGTATTGTGACTGAACCATGTTCCTTTCAGGACGCAGTGCAAGATCCCACTTGGGTTGATGCTATGGTAGAGGAGTATGACTCCATTGTCAAAAAAAGTGCATGGGAAATTGTCCCAAGACCAATTGATAAATCAGTGGTAGGTTCGAGATGGATATACAAGGTAAAGCAAGTTGTTGATGGGATTGTGGAGAAATACAAGGCCAGGTTTGTGGCCCGGGGCTTCTCACATATCAAGGGGATAGATTATGATGATACCTTTTCACCTATCCCAAGGTACTCTTCCATAAGATCCATCCTTGCACTCTCAGCGTGGATGGGTTGGCACATTCATTAGATGGATGTAAAAACTGCATTCCTCAATGGGATCATTGAGGAAGAAGTGTACATTGAACAGCCAGAAGGTTTTGAGACCTTTGACAGATATTCACATGTGTACAAACTCAAGAGAGAACTGTATGGGCTAAAGAAAGCACCCCGTGCTTGGTACACTCGGATAGACAACTATTTCACTGGATTAGGCTTCACCAAAAGTGAAGTGGATGCAAACCTATACCAAATTTTGGTGGAGGGTAAGCTCTTAATCATTGTTCTTTATGTTGATTATTTAATATTGACTGGTGATGAGCATTTGATACACTCATGCAAGGATGACCTTACAAAGGAGTTCGAGATGAAGCATTTGGGCCTTCTTCATTATTTCCTTGGATTGGAAATATGGCAGCGAGATGGTGAAATTTTTATGTCTCAACGCAAGTATGCAAGGGAGATACTAGGTAAGTTTCACATGGAGGGTTGCAAACCCATAGATACTTCTCTTCCAGGAAACTGGAGGAAAGAGGATGCTACTTCTGGAGAGGTAGTGGATGCTACTGTCTATCGATAGTTAGTGGGTTCGCTAATGTATTTAGTGAACACAAGACCGGAAATTTGCTATGCGGTTAACCAACTAAGTCAAGCGATGGTTAAGCCTACCAAAAACTTTTGGAAGGCGGGTAAGCATATCCTGAGATATCTGAAGGGCACATCTGAGTATGGATTATGGTACAGACAGACGAATGAGGTGAAGTTGCATGGCTTCATGGATGCAGATTGGGTGGGCAGCCCAACGGATAGAAAGAGCACATCAGGGGGGATATTTAGTATCAGATAGTTGTTTCTTGGTACGGAAACAAACAAAGATTCGTGGCACTTAGTTCAGCGGAAGAGAAATACATGGCAGCAAGTCAAGCTACATGTGAGGCTATCTGGATGAGAAAGATCTTGGTTGGTTTGTTTGGTTCTCATTTAGATCCGACAGTGATTTATTGTGATAATCAGAGTTGCATTAAACTCTCGATTAATCATGTGTTTCATGACAGATCTAAGCATATATATATCCGGTATCATCATCTCAGAGATTGTGTGCAGCAAAAGATCATGTTGCTTCAATACATTCCTATGGAAGATCAGAATGTAGACATTCTGATGAAGGCCCTCACCAGGAGAAAATTTGAATATCACAGAGACAGGATTGAGGTGAAGGATAATCCCTTTCTTGTTGAGAGGGAGTGTTGAAAAGTCAACAAGAAACATGTGTCTAATTTACTTTTCCCTTAAATAAATTGGACGATAAATATTAATCTATTATTTCATTCATAACTGAGTGAGTTGGAGTTGTGACAAAATTATAAGTGTAGTTAAGTGAGTTAAGCTCAATTGTACTAGTTGTAACTAAACTTGCACTAGTGAGAGTTCAGTAAATCAGTGAACTCACATGCAATTGAGGATTCACCACGGTTCACTACATGCATGTCAGATCCAGTGGAGACCCAGTTGAGATAACAGGTGAAAGGGACAGTTTGGCTATCAGTTGTGATTTGAGTGAAGTGCACTCATGCAATCACACATGCAATGGATATGCTTATGAGCATGTGCAAACTAGGCAATTCGAATTCAATTGTGAGAATTCTAATTGCAGGGATTGTGTAGAGGAGGCAGGTTGTCTGGACACAGAGAATTGGCACATGTATTTGTTGATTTGTGTATGACAACATGAGACGATTGTGTTGTACTGAGAGCTCTTGGATTAGAGTTTTGTATGAGATTGTTTCATGATTCATGATATACATAATATATGATAGTGGGATTTTTATCTTTACGCTTTCCTGGAAAAAAAATTGTGTTGTGTGTTCTTGATATTTCACTTTGTGATCGTGGTTTAATTTTTTGCAAGAATAATAGTAGAAGTGATTCAGTATTTAACAGTGGCATATAATTGTTAGATTAGGAGAATCGCAAGAAATACTTAATTTGTATTGAAATTTCTACACTGCGAACATGAGACCTCTGGATGGCCCCAACTCTACGAGATAGATCTTGACTTTGCCACTACCTACCATATGTTGGGAACAAACACATTTGTCACTTATTTCCATCTTCAGGATGGGTTGTTGTGCAATCTGAGACATATTTTCATCCCATCAAGCAAGCGAGTGAAGCTGATTTGGGAAGCTCACTACAGTCAGGTGGTAGGACACTTTGGCGTAGAAAAGACAGTGGCAGTGTTGCAGCAACATTTCTTTTGGCCAAAACTTCGACAGGATGTCAGCAAGTATATCAAGTCTTGCATGGCCTATGCCCTTGCCAAAATGGCCATTAAGAAACAAGGCATGTACACCCCTTTGCCTACTCCAAACAAGCCCTAGGAATCCATATTGATGGAATACATGTTGGTCCATCCTTCAACCAAGCAAAGAAATGATTATGTTTTTGTGGTTGTTGATTGATTTTCCAATATGGCGATTATGGTTGCCTACAAGAAGAGCATCAAAGTGGAGGCCACTTCCAAGCTCTTCTTCGAATGAGTGTGGGTACATTTTGGGATACCACAAACCATCATCTCAAATTGGGACAACTAGTTCCTCAGCACATTCTGGTTGAGCCTTTAGTCACAGCTAGACACCAAGCTCACCAAATCCACTGCCTTCCACCACCAAATAGATGGATAAACCAAAGTCGTCAATAGGATGATCATGCATATCTTGTGCATGTACAATTCCAAACATCCATGCACATGGGATGAGAGTCTCCCCTATCTTCAGCACAGTTACAACAGATTCATACATAGCTCAACCAGCCACATCCCCTTTTAGGTGGGGTTGGGATTTCAACCATTTGATTCCATGGATGTTGCACCACCCCTTGTGTCCACACAGACAGAATCATCCCATGGTAAAACTGAAGTCAAAAAATCCACCTCATTCATTGAACAAATCCATCACATCCGCCAATAGGTTAAGGATATTTTTCAGAACTCCAATGCCAAGTACAAGCAACACCATGATCAGCATCATGTGCCACACAAGTTTCAAGTGGGAGATAAAGTTTGGTTGCACTTGCCGAAAGAACGCCTTACAGGACCCCATCAGAAGCTTCGTCCACTCCGCTGTGGACCTTACACCATCACCAAGGCTGTGGGTGACAACGCTTTTGAGCTCAACATTCCCCCCTTCCTTGGCTTGCACCCATTGTTTAATGTGGACCTCCTTTGACCATACTTTTCACCATTATTGGACACCTAAGAGATAACAGAACAATTGACACCGATAGAGCTCAACCCTGACTGCATGGAACAGGAATCCATTGATCATATCGTGGACACACAGGTCAATAGAAATCTCCAACAAAAGCTTCAGTTTTATCGTGTTGTCAAAGCGGGACAGCTCCTACACCAAGGCAAGTGGCTCACCCGTGGACAAATTCAACAGAAATGTCCTCATCTGATGGGGGAAATCAATGCAATGGATACCATTTATTCCTAAGGGAGGAGGATTGATCCAAGTGTATATCGATGGCCACCCACCTCTTCTAACTAGCTCACATATAGTTTTCATCTTGGAAATTTGTTTTCTAGTTTTTCGAGACCTAAAATTTTGGGGTCGTTTTGAGGCCCTAAACAACGTTTTTTGGGCTTGCCATAGTCACATTCAAGTTTAAGTTACATCATGATGGAAAAATGTGTATTCCTTGGATAGACCTTTCCAACAGGCTATCGTGTGCCTTAAATAGAGATCGTATGCAAAAGTTACTTCCCCGTGAAGTTGATGTACCAACTTACCTCATCGACGCCCACATGAATTTTGGCGCTTCATCTTCTAGGGTTAGGTTTTTGGATGTCTAGGGTTTTATAACTACTTCTTGATGCTAAAAATGCCTAAAGGCCTCATTGTAATGTGCTCAGACGAATGTGCGTAGTCGCCACATCTCTTCTCAGAGATTAGCTACCACCATTTGAGTAAGATTGTTTCATTCTACATTTTACAGTTTCAACAGATTTGTTTATTGAATAGAAGTTAAGTTTCATTGTGTCTCTATTATTTTTCACTATATCTTTGTTTTAATGTTATATATCATTGTTTCATTTTTTTCGCTCATAAATGTGAATCATACAAGGCCAAATTCATGTAGAATAAGGTGACGGTAAGGTCGGATTTCATCCCCATAATGAGTTTCTTTACAAGCTATTCAAACTATGTGTCCCTAAAGGTGAAATATTGCATCTTATCAAAGAGGCTTACACCTCAAATATGTGCATTCTTATGCCATGTAAAAATACCATCAAAGGAGAAGAAAAAATAAACATGTTCTTTGAATAGGTCTGGGTGCACTTTAGGATACCAAGGAGCATCATCTTAGACATGGAAAACAATTTTCTAAATCTACACTTTGGGAAATGATGGACACCATGCTGAAGAGATCTACAACATTCCATCCACAGACATGTGCACCTACATAAGTATTCAGTAGGAGATTTGTTCAAATTTTGAGTGGTTAAAATCAGAAGCATCCAAAGATGTGGGATGAAAATCTAATCTATATTAAACAGTCTTATAATAAAGTGGTCCAAACTTCTACTGGTAAGTCCCCTCTTGAAACTTTCTTTGGGTATTTGGAACCTTTCCCCTTGGATATTGTCTATGGACAACAAGAATGAGTGAGGGAAGACATCACAAAAGAAGCATTGAAAGATGGGAAATTTATTGAAAATATTAGGTAGATCCATTTGCAAGTATTAGAGACACTAAATAAGTCCTAGGAAAAGGACAAGGTTAGACATGATCAACACAAAACTAAGAAAACATTCAATCTTGGAGACATAGTTTGGTTGTAGCTAAATAAAGAAAGGCTACATGGTATTAGTAAGAAGATCAAGGCACATTTTGAGGTATTGAATAAGGTGAGTGATAATGCCAACAAACGTAGTCTACCCCCATATATGCGCATTTATTTAGTAGTGAATGTGAAAAATTAAAACTCTACGAGGATTCCATGTAGGATCAGGAAACTAATGAACAAGGCTTACCTACCATAGAGGAAATAACACCGAAAGATCATGTGGAGTTGGCAAAAGACATAGTTCTGCAAAATAAATCGAGAACTACCAAACAGGGGCAACGTGACCTTTGGCATATTAGGTTGAATGGACAACTTCTAGGCAAGAAAAAATGGTACTCTAGGGAAAAGGTAGAGGAAAACTTTCTTCCCCTCTTTCAGTAAAATATTTCGGGGCACCAAAATCCTCCCTAAATGCGGAGGTGTGATCCAGAATGGATCATTATATAATTTTTCATCTATCTTGGTACTTTTTGGGTGGAAAAATTGGAGGAATTGGATTGCATGGCCCATTTTAATGGTAGGTCATAGTTTGGAGAGTTGGGGCCTTGGACCTTCCAGAGCCATTTTGAGGCATCAAATGACACTTTTTGGGGTCAAAACTTTGTGGGCGTGACTCCTAGCCCCTTGATGTTGTTATACACATTAAGATCTTTTCCAATGGTGTGAAAATCACCCTAATAGGATTTTGTATGTGGAATTTATGCCTCTCGTAAGTTGACCTACCATATTGACCACCATGGTACGGAGTGGATGCCACGTCTACCACCACTACTCACACATGTGGGGATAATCACGTGTGGACTTTCAAGAAGATTCTAGAAGATCTATAACCTCACACTAATTGAGGGTTGAGACATGCAAAACCCTAACTATAGATGGCTATCGGGATATGCTAAATATTGGGCCACTAGGAAGAGAGGGGGTTCCATTCTTTTATAATTGTACTTTTTCCATAATTGAACATAGCATTTAGGAGTGGGATTTGAGATAATAATAGAGGAGGATGAAGATTTTGTAGCAACCATTTAGGCCACATTGTCAAACGAAACTCCATAGTGAGCACCCCTTTCTTTGTACTTGTTTATTCTCATTGAAGAAAGGAGAGCAAAGCATAGGCCTCACCTTATAGCTAGGTTTTTTCTCATATCGGGTTTCCCAGGATATATCTTGACTTCAATTGTGTGGAAGGTGTGTGTGTTTGCTTGTTATTTCATTTATGTATTTCAGGATAAGTCGAATACTGAGAGTTTAAAGCAACCTTAATATTTCGAGTTGCTTCCAAGCTATGGTGTATAGATAGATATTTTACGTTGATGTTGCACCTAACGTTAAAAAAAAAATAAAAAAATAAAGGCACATTATAATTTGCTGACAACTTCGCCCTGCAAGTTCTACAATAGAGCTCACCCCACTCCTATAATCATTTTCCTATTGTTTTGTTCCATATACATTTATTAAACCCAATTCATTGGATCGATTCCCTAGATCTTGTTTCTTAGTAGATTAAGTTGGAGCTTCCAGCACTAACAATTTTACAGAAATCTCATGCGATTTATGCTTGGAAATAAAAAAGAGGGAACCCAATCCCAAAAAAAATCAGAAATTAATTTTTTTCCATGTGTCACCCTCTCATTTATTTTGGGTGCAAATATATACTCAACTTTTCACCCTATTCATTGTATGAAACACAAATGTGTCATTGGATTGAGATTTCATTGATCGTTCGATCTTTCGAGCAGTAAAATGCTAACTAAACTTCTTGTAATTCTCCATCCAGAGTTTGATCTCTATTAGGATGTACTACCTATCACCATTAGATATCATCAAGTTGAATATTTTTAAACAATGCCCACTCTTTAATATTTAAAATCCAATCAATGGTTAGTAGGGCGCATACCCGCGAATATCTTGTCATAAAATCGCAATCTTTCCTCCACTTTGATGTGTTTCCATGTGTTTTAAGAGCCCTAGAAAGAGTATCTTTAGTATCCAAAATTTGAAAAGATGAAATTAGATAGTTTGTAAGGCTCCCGACATGTGAGATATAACTAGCATCTATCATTTCATGAGTCAAAATTGGAACAATATCACGCATATTCAACATAAGATAAGAATAGAGTTGTTTTTTATAATCAAACAATTCTATAACTTGTTATGCAAATTGTTATATATTTATTTAATTGATGGGAGGTATGTCTTAACCCATGGAGGCTTTAGCAACTTCTATGATACCCTTGGCTTTATCCTCCCCTTGAATTGTTTCTATTAATTCAAGTAAAACATGAAATAAATCATATCATCTGATAAAGTGGACTTATCCTTTAAAAACTTTGTGACTCATGAATATATACAATTGTCATTAAAATCTGAACTAGCTTAGGAAAATTCCACAAATACCTTTCCCCTTAAAAAAGTATTCTAATACAATTTGTTCTTTGGATCTTATGAAATGAATGCCAATGGCTCCAAATTCTTTGAACAATAAACCTTGGAAGCTTTCGCAATTCATCGACAACACCACATAAAAATGATAAAAATCCACAATCTTTATTGATTAGAAATCAATGATATTTTTCGCATAGACCATGACTTAGTCAATCTGCTTATGGATCATGAAATGTAATAAGGATCATAATCCACCACAGACTATATGGGTTTCAAGTCCAATCTAAATTTAATATTGAATACTAGGGAACCAAAATGAAACTATGCTTTGGACTTGGATAAAATGCATTGGCTAAAGACTGACTTTGGCATCATCATTATGAGCAAAGGTAAATTGAATTGATGAACTGATGAATAATATCAAAGTCTTATTTGGATTGAGGATTGTTCGAGGCAAGCAAAAGGAAGGTCAAATTTTCAATATTTGTGAAATGTTGGGAAAAAATTTAGATGGATATTTTGAGTTACAACATTTGGCTCCAACTGGGGGATGATGTTTCCCTGCAAGGAACCAAGAACTGTAGACATGTTCCTTATGTCATTAGGCATGGAGTCATTCTTCATTTTGAAACCAATGCTCTTCTTTATCAACCCGTGAATCTGTGAACCAATTCCATGAACCATATTCTTCATCTTTGACCATAGAAAATAAATGTTGGGAATATTTGAATGCCTCGGTTCTTTGCATCTCTTTTTCCTAATATGATCGCCAATAAGATTCTTAGATGGATGTGTTTGAGTAGATTTTTTGGGGGCTTTGTATTTTTTTATCCTTTGTGTTACATCTGTAAAACATAGATGTTTACTGGAGAAGTTCTCTATATTTAGTTAGGTTAGTAGTACATATGCATCTCGAAAGTAATGGAAGAAATTTAGGACATCACAACAAGTACCCTATATCAAAATAAGAATCAAGCCATCATTTTTTTTATAGTTATCAATACCCTTGTTTGGTGTATTTGATGTAAACCTCATTGCACGTGCCGTTATAAGTATTTGTTACTATTAATGGAAAATTATTGAATTTGTATGTGTGCACTAAACCTGTGAATTGTGTTTTTTAATTATATACCTATACCTAAAAAGGATTAATGATCTTGTTGGAAATTGTTTTTGCAAATGATCATTCATAAATACCTATCTTTACAAACAAATAAGCACAACAAATATTCTTTCCAAGCATAAACTCAACCAAACATCACTCCACAAGTGTCCAATGGTGCAACTTCACATTCTACTTCATCAACTTAGCTAGCACTAATTGAAAACATGATTTTACTTTTCTAAGTGGTTCTCATAACAATTTTCCCTTGCAACCATTCCAGTGAACTTCGATGCACTAGATAATAAGTTTATAGACCAAGTTGACCAACTAATGTTTCATAAAATAGCTTTCATTGAGAACCATTGTCAAACAGAGCATTTACCTTTTGATTCTTCACTTGAACTTTGATTTGGAATAGTGCATGCTTATCTCCACTCACATTTGGCTATTGCAACATGGTGTAAACTATGACTTCGTCAAGATCAAAGGTGCTTTCTACCACTTCTTCTTTTGACTTGGTGGTTACCTTTACTTTCCCCTTGGATTTTAGCCACTTTGGACTCAATTCTTGATTAAGTTTCCAACACTTCTCTTCCATGTGCCCACCCACATTACAATGTTTTCAATGCCTATTAGGATCCCTCCTTTTTTCAGTTGCAGCTACCATATTTTTGTCTCTTTTCTTGGTAGTTTCTTCTTGGCCTATATCCTCCTACCCCTTCTTGGAGTCCAATTGAATGTAGAGATCCTTATTTCTCACCTCGTCCATGATTTTCACACTAATATTCTGCAATTGTCTTCATATATGGTTAAAAATTCCTCCAAGGTACTTCACCACCACTCCCGGATCTTCCAAAGAGATACCCAAGCTAATGGCCTCTCTCCTAAACTCATAATTGTATTCATGGACTCCTTGTCCTTGTTCTTATCAAAAGTATTGCCACTTCATGAGCTCCTCCTCCTCGTAGCCTCTAGGATAAAATTGTGACTTAAGTATTGCCTTGAAATCCTCCCATTTCATAATCATAGGATTCTTGCATATCCTCAACGCATCCACATAGCTCTCCCACCATAACAAAGCATGTTTGATCATCTTCAAATGTGCAAAAGAAATATGTTGTGTTTCTTGGATTTGTTAAATACCAAAGTAAACTTCCATTTGTTTCAACCAACTATTCAAGACTTTCGCATCAATTTGTCCATCAAACATGGGTATTCCAAGTTTTTCTTCAACTTTGAAAGGAATATGAGAAGATGAAGAAAAATAACAGTTTTTACATGATTCATTGTACGTGGGATCTTCTCAGCGTGCTTTATCTTCTTCATGCTCAATTAATGTTAGGTTTACCTCCCTATCTTTGTTCGCCAACAAATACGTCACCAATTATATTAATGTAGCAATGCTTTTCTCTAGCTGAGCAAATCTAAACTTGGGGTCTTCCTTGTCATATTATTCATGAGGACTCCTCACCATTGTTGGTCCTATGTTTTTTTGTAGCACTGAACTAAATGATTGTCCACTATTTTGGTACTAGCTACGAGTGTTTACCATGCAGGTGTTCTCCAAGTATTCGGAACTTGCTTTGATACCAGGTGATCTGTACATGGTGGGCCTATGGCATGTTTGTTTCTTCAACATTGATGCCTATTATGAAATAAATTTAGTTATTTGTGTAACGCTCAACTCCAAGACATAAACATCAATTTGAATGCAGGCCCAAATGCAATTTGAAGTATAATATGCATCTTGTGTAAACAAAATAATTGTCAAATTGAAATGTGGCAAATCTCAGTAGCCTATTGTCAATGATTATATAGGAATTCAACCTTGGATAACTTGCATGCCTTACTTGTTATAGGCTATAAAATACTCAGTTATCCTCAAGTCGCTTAACCAAGATGTCGAATCAACATAAATTTTGTGCAAATTCTTTTATTTTATTATTATTTTATTATTATTTTATTAAAATTTCATATTATTATTATTGATGTTATTTTAATAATTTAGATTATATTGGTTAAATAAATTATGGGTTTTGGGTTGTTTTATGGTCTACAACACAATTTTAGATTAAGTGTGTACGTGGGTCCTAGGCTCGAGTTTTTAAACCAG
This sequence comes from Picea mariana, assembly GCA_032191745.1. NCBI lineage: Eukaryota > Viridiplantae > Streptophyta > Pinopsida > Pinales > Pinaceae > Picea > Picea mariana. Next base: position 4,496 of record JASDQU010226348.1, on the reverse strand, counting down.
GCTCTGATACCATGTTTGAATCCCTTACCAGGAATTTAGAGTTAAACAACAAATCTTGTAATCTAAGTGACTCTTATCTAAATAAAATATTTATTGTGAACATAAGAGAGAATTTTATGTTGTATGAAATCTATTTTGTGTTTGCATCACATTAAGTTATATTGAATTAACTACTCCAATCACAACTTATTAGTTCCTAGTGGCCTCATCAACATAATTTCACTATACAACATAAATTTTGATTTAGATCAGCAAATTAGTATAATAGTAAAATACCTCTACTAAAAATTGGTTATGTCCCTTGATCCTGTTGAGTTTGAGTTGTCTCCTTTCCATTGTCAACTACCTGAAACTGGATTTTTCCAACCACTCGGCTAGAAACAACCTTGTTGGATCTATAGCTCTAGGAAAACTTTGGGAGTTTCCTAGCCCTCCATTCCCAAAGTCACAAAACCACAACCCACCACACTAGTATGTCCAATAACGCAAGTCAAAATCACAATTTCAATCAAATTTGGTCTAGTGCCTACACAATTTTTCGGATTAATTGGTTGTTCTCTCCTTCCAAACCATCATCCTCCATCCAACATATGTAACCTCCAAATTTATCAACCCTCTATCCTTTCCCTAGGTCCCCCTTTAAATCTTTCACTTACATCGCGGGCCACCCACCTTTTCCAAATGGCTCAAAATAGTTTTCTGGCCATTTTGGCAATTTACTATTTTTAGCAGGTTTTAACTTTCGAGGCCATTTTGAGGGCCTAAATGAAGGTTTTTAGAGATCGAGGTTCTCAATGATAGCTGAAGGCATGATTGAGGCCCCAAAATGAATCTCCTCGACGATACCTTTCCAACGAGCTATCACACG
>JASDQU010226347.1:6921-17407 GCA_032191745.1 Picea mariana | reverse complement strand
GATTTTATGTGCATGTCACATGTTAATCTTCTCCTACACCAAATAGGTTATCACTATGTGATCTGCATGAAAAGATATCTAATGATATTAAAGTGTTGGTCATTGATATCAAAATATATTATAAAAGATGTGTAATAATTTTATAGTGTGTGCAATAACCTCTAAATTTCTAATTGAACTTTGCATTTGTGGTTTACCTATGTAGGTGCAATGGAAGACGAGTAGTGGTGTAAGATGAATTTTCCTCAAGCAGATCTCTACAACAACATGCCCGACGTCTTCACTCCAGTTCCACTTATTCGCCCATACACGCTATCAAACTGGCCTGTGAAGAAAGTTGTCTTTCTTGCGAGTTGCTCACAGTTCGGTTCAGAGGCAGAGGGATGTCGCTCAGAGTCTTCCGGTTCAGGGGCAGATGAATGAGGCGAGCACGGGCGGGTTCAGGGGTGAGACGAGAGGTAAGAATGAATGGGAGGTAGGTAGCAAATTGATGGCAGGCGTTGAATGTAGGCAGCTGTCATGAGATGGGACAAACTTCGTCGTTTTCCAAGCATCGTTGTTGCCGACCGTCGGAAGGGTCTCCACCGGGAGATGGGATAGATAGCCGGCCAAAGTTTTGACAGTAATCGTCGACGGGAGTCCAGACACAAAAAAAAAGCTGTCGAAAGATGTTCATTTCATTTTCCCTTTAGCCTATGCCCATAACATGTATCTCTAATCATATATGGTGTTGAGTAGCAATGCATTTTTAGTACTAAAAGATATGATGTATGATATAATTATTGCAAAGTTAAATGTATTTTAATTGAAGTAAGTTGACTAGTCATGATTACTTTCTTCAGTGGTAGTGGTAAGTGATATATACCATATACTAAGTCAATTATTGGTAATGTGTTTTTTCCATTTTATCTTTTGATAGTGAATAATGTGATATCTAATAAAGAAAAAAAAAGATACTACACTACTAATAATTGACTTAGTATATGGTGCATGATTTTCTCCTTCTTCACTCACCTTACTTCATTATACCCATCTTTAACCACTTTATAAATGCCACTACAAAAATGTAAAAGAAGATAATAAGTTACCAATAATTGATCTAATATGTGGTGCATGATTTTCTCCTTCTTCACTTACTTTATTTCATTATACTATCTTTAACCACATTATATCTTTAACTACATTATAAACATCGCAACAAAAATCCTTATAAAGGTAATACACTCCCAATAAATAAGTGGTACGTGATTTTCTCTTCACTCACCTTACTTCATTATACTCATCTTTGACCACGTTATAAATGCCATGACAAAAATCCGGAAACAATTTAACTCTATCTTTATGTCAATTTGGAAATAAATTGTAATTACAAGTTTCCATATCTGTATGTCATCTTTGATCGTGTAGTGAACAAAACTGTTCTCAAACTAACATGTGAAGCGTAGGTAGGTCTGTTTGGAATATAAATATGGGGTGTTGGTTAAAAGTTCTATTTTTTTGTTTTTTGTTTTAGAAATTTAGTAAAGTAAATTTGGATAAAAATTATTTTTTGTTGTTTAAATTATATTTTTAAATACATAAATGGATTCAGTTTGTTGAAAAACTATTGAGACATTTGAATTATACAAATTTAACCATTCAAATTTACAAATCCAACCCTTCATCACCACTAGATTTCAAACAAAATCAAACTGAAAAAATTAAAAAAAAACATCCAAAATGTGGAACCTTTAAACTACTGATGGTCGGGCGGATCATGCTAATTTCCTTTACTGATTTAATTACAGAACAGAACTGATTTAATGCTAATTTCCTTTACCGATTTAATGCCAAAAGGATCGAGTATAAATCTGGTGGTCGGCAGATCAAAGCGAACAGAACTCTGATTGGAAACGAGTAAGTAGTGGGTCAAAACGAGTATAGAATGAGTGGAGGACACGGATGCGTTCAGCTCGAGCTCGAAGCCTTCATGGGATATATAACGAATGCTCTCACTCTAACTCCGCAGCTCGTTCGAATCCTCCAAAGACTTGGAGTGATTATATTTTGCAATCCATTCAGAATCACTTCGTCGTTGAAGCTCTCGATGTCTTTAAAACTGGCTACCGCCATATCTTCCTTCCCACCTACACAGGCCTCAAGAATTGCATGTCACCGACAGCAACGTTTAATAAATCACATTGCACTCCCAGAAGCACTCTACCCACACTAACGGCGACAACAAAGAAGCCATTGCGAAAAAGATTAGTTGGGACTAGACGACTGCAAATCACATCTCTAAGTCAGAGAGACTTATCAGCCACATTCATGGATTCTAGCCCTACAAGAAACACAGTGTTGGATTCTCCACTTTTAAATGGGAGGAATTCCAACGATACAGGCAATGATTATGATGATAGGATGAGGAAACTAAGTAGACCCGATCCTTCTCCAAAGCAGAGTCTGGTCGGTAAATGGAGGGAATATCATGGCGCCAACGACTGGAGAGGCCTGTTGGATCCCCTTGATGAAAACTTAAGAAGGGAGATTGTTAAATATGGAGAATTTGCACAGGCATCTTATGACGCTTTTAATTCCGACCCACAGTCCAGCTCCTACGGTAGCTGCTGCATCTCTCGTGATGACGTTAATTCGTTTTTCGACAGAGTGGGATTGAAGAACAGCAGTTATAGAGTTACCAAATATCTCAATGCCACCGCCAGCGTCCATGTTCCCCAGTCGCTTTGAAAACTATCGATTGATACCTTGAAACTTCAGCAGTCCAACTAGATGGGATTCGTTGTTGTGAGTGACGACTTGCAAGAGATCAAAAGATTAGGTCGAAGAGATATAGTGATTTCTTGGAGAGGCACCATGACTCCGCTGGAATGGGCTGAAAATCTAAAGACAGATTTAAAATCAATTAATCCCTCCGATAATAGTGATCACTCTTATCTGAATCCGAAGGTGGAGAATGGATTTTTAAGTCTGTATACTTCTAAGGGTTACAACAATAATGACGATCATAATAGTACTAGAAATAATCACTTTTATGTAAAAAGTGGTTGATATATGCACGCGCCATTACTTTAAAAAGGTGGAAAATGGTGCATATCTACTTATATCAATCACTTTTTACATAAAAATAGTTGTTGCTAGTTGACTACAGACATACCTGAAATAACACTAATACATTAAATAGATTAATACATTAATTAATTAATGTATTAATTAGTAATAATACTTTAATTTATTATCGTTTTAATGCTTTAATGTATTAATACATCAATATATTAATGTATTAATAATGTATTAATGCATTAATTAGTAAATTAATTAATAATAATGTATTAATTTATTGATGTATTAATGTATTAATAATACTTTAATACATTATGCAAAGGAGGTTTTGTTGAAGGCCTTATACCCATTAAAAATTTATCTTAGAGCATCTTCTAGGTTGCGATAGGCTGCACTGTTACCAGCGATCGGGATCTGCAAGAAACCAAGGTTTAGGCCTGCGATCGGCTGCACCGTTACCAGCGATCGGGCCACGAAACCCCCTAGAAGGATTCGCAGTGTCCTCCTCTTTAATTTGATCCACCTTTCACCTTCGGTCGTTTAGGGAGCATTGGTGCTGGACAACAGGTATAGGGGCGCGCTGTGTTAAGTAAAATTTGCAGGATTTCAAAGGGAGCGCCGAGAGCGAGCCAACGCTCCCCTTTCTGACCAAAGGGAGCACCAACCCTGTTCTAGACTTACGCTCCACTCGTTCTTTCAGTTCAGCGCACCCGTTTTACTCCAAAGGAGCACCGACAAATGAAGGTTAAAGAAACGCGCCCCTGAGTCCCCTGCACCCTCCTGTCCAGCCTGCGTCTTTCCTCCAGACCATGGATGCCTCCGGGGAGCCCGATCCGCCTCCGGAGGTTTTAGCATTCATAACCATGATCGCTACTGGCCCCAAACGCCCTCCATCCGTGACTCAACAGAAGTTTGTAAAGAAATTGGACACAATCCCTTCAGTTGCCCTTCTGGAAGAAGAAACCTACAAAGCGACCTTGAATCTGGCTGAGAGAGGCCTCATAGGACAGTTCACGGGCCTCTGGCCCTCACCCAAAATGGTGGAAGAGTGGACTCAAAGGAACTGGAACCCATTGATCAAAGAAGGAATCAAAATTTTTCTCGTAGGTAAGGGTTTCTTTGTGTTTTTTTTTGAAAACCCGGAGGACAGAGGAGTAATCTTCAGGAATGGGCCATACTTGATGGAACCCCAGGGCCTTTACCTAAACAAATGGATGCTAGATTTTGATCCTACCCAAGATGTCCCTTCCGCTGTCTCGGTTTGGGTCAGGCTTCCTCATTTACCTCTCCACTGCTAGAATAAAAAATCCCTCTAGATTATTGGCAATGCGTTGGGAAAATACATATACCAAGTAGCACGAAAGGATCTGTATTCTTGTGCTCGCATTTGCGTAGAAGTGGATCTAGAAGAGGGGTTACTGGAAGCAATCAAGCTCAATGTAGCAGGGTGGATGCATGTTCAGGAGTTGGACTACGAGCAGCTACCTTTTAAATGCAGACATTGCCATGGGCACAGACACTTTGCAAAGCATTGCAAGAAGAAGGCAGAGGAACAAGTAGACAAACAAAATGGGGAACAATGGACCCTAGTCCGGAAAAATGCAAACACAAAAAAAGGCATAGGTAAAGGCAAGATGGCTGGAGGACCCAGCAGCTCCAGAGCAGGCCAAGAAGCAGAAGCAAATCCAAACGGGATAGTAAGTGCGCAGAACAATCAAACAAATTCAACCCAAGAGAACATGGAACAGGTAGACCCACCACCTTCAAACAAAGAGGGAAGGGAGCCAGTACAGACTGAAGCCAATCAAGGCAGCCCCTCCAATCCCTCGTACGCAGAAATTGCAAGGAAAAAACTAGTGGAAAGCTCAGGTTCTTCAGAGGACGAAACATATGAGCAACCCTCGAAAAAACCAGGAAGGAAATCCCTCAAAGAAAAGAGGGAGGAGGAGGCAGAAAGACTCAAAACACAAGGAAGCCGGTCTACAATAGAAATGTCTATTGGGAAAAACATCAGACCAAGGCCTTCCAAGGGAGGCCCCAACCTCCCCCCCTTAAGTAAATAATGAATCTTGTCTCTTGGAATTGTAGAGGATTGGGGAATCCCTCCAAAATCGAAGCAGTAAAGGACCTTTTGAAAGGAGATACCTCAGATATTGTCATGCTCCAAGAGACCAAAATAGAAGGGCAAGCCCTTCTAGAGATCAGTAGTTCAAAGTGGAATAAAAGATCAGGAAAAGAAGTCAACTCAAGGGGAACCTCTGGAGGCTTGGAAACTCTTTGGTCTGAAGACCTTTTCCATTTAAATAAGCATCATGAAACCCAACACTGGATATTTATGGAATTGAAGCACAAAGAAAGTAAGTTGTCCATCTCTCTGTTCAATCTTTATGTTCCTATTTTCTACTCTAAAAAACGAGAATGTTGGAATTCTCTCTCTGTCTTTTTAGAGGAGACTTCTCCTAGTAATATTATTATAGCTGGGGACCTAAATATTGTAATGAAAGCTAAAGAAAAGAGGGGGGGCACCAGTACTAGAGACCCCTTGCTGGCCAAGGTGGAGGAGATCACACAGACTTGGGATCTTTTAGATTTCAGCCCAGTTCGAGGCATTTATACTTGGTCCAATAATAGAGTGGGACTAGAACACATTTCTGCTTGGTTAGATCGATTCCTGGTACAAAGCTCCATAATGATGCACAAAAAGATCATCATCACCAAAATCCTGCCTAAACTCACCTCAGATCATAAGCCAATACAACTTCTCCTGGAAGAGGAAGAAGACATGGGCCCTATTCCTTTCCATTTCATCCCTCAATGGATCGAGAGAGATGGTTTTATAGAGATAGTGAAAACATCTTGGGCCAGATCCTTTTCTGGATCCTCAAGTTATGTGTGGGAGCAAAAGTTGAAAGCTACAAAACAATCCCTGAAGGACTGGATAAAAAAACCAGCTCCTACTCCCACCGAAAAAAGAAGAGAAGCAGTGCAGTCACTGCAGACCTTGCAAACATAAATGGAAAGCAAAGACATCACTGCAGAGTTGTTGGAAAAAGAAATAAAAGAGCAACGATCCACATATCAATCTTTTCGGAAGGAAGAAGAATACTGGAGACTAAAATCCAGAAGTCTCTGGCTGAAGGCTTGGGATAGGAACACCTCCTTCTTCCACCGACAATATAGAGCAAGACTGTCCAGGAATCACATAGCAGAAATCAAAACAGTGGAGGGCCAAGTTTGCAAAGGCTTCAATCAAGTCAAAGTTGCTGCAGAAACCCACTTCAGAAATTTATACAAAGAAGGTACTCAAAGCAACGAAGAGGAGACTGCTAATTTCCTCTCCAATATCCCTTCCCTCATCATCCAGGAAGATAACGTAATCCTCTGTAGACCAACAACAGAGGAAGAAATCATTAATGTTATCTGGTCCATGGATGCAGGCAAGGCACCAGGGCCTAATGGATTTACAATCCATTTCTACAAAACTTGCTGGCATATTATCAAGGAAGATCTCCAGAAAATGATAAGTGGGTTTATGAAAAAAGCCAAGGTAGGGGGAGGAACTAACTCAACTTACCTGGATTTAATCCCCAAAGACTCCATCCCCAATTCATTTGCAAGGTTTAGGCCCATATCGCTGTATAATGCCTCCTATAAGATATTGGCAAAACTCCTAGCAAATAGGATGAAGCCGTTGCTAAAAATATTGATCTCCAGCCCTCAAGGTGGTTTTGTGGAAAGTAGCACATTCTGGACAATGTAATCCAAGTCCAGGAGACAATACATACAAGTAAACAGTGAAAAGAGAAAGGAATGTTGATAAAATTAGACATGGCAAATGCATTTGACAGAGTCAATCGCTCAATCCTTTGCAAAGTTCTTCTCACATTTGGCTTTTCGCCTCATTTTGTTAAGCTAATTAAAGCCTGCATTGACAGTCCATGGATTGCCCCACTAGTCAATGGATGCCCAACGAATTTTTTCCAAGCTCAGAGAGGAATTAGGCAGGGATGCCCTCTCTCCCCTTTCCTGTACATCTTAATGGATGATTCCCTTAGTAGAAAACTCACTGCTGAAAGATTAGCTGGTAACAGTCCAGGCCTCAAACCGTCCACCGGAGCAGAACCTCTGAATCATGCGCTCTTCGCCGACGATTCCCTCCTCCTTGGGGGAACCTCCATCAGAATTGCCAAAGATTTTGACATAGTCCTCAGAAATTATTGCAGAGTATCGGGAGCCTTAGTGAACGAGCGAAAAAGCGAAGTCTTCAGCTAGAATATAAGTCAACACGAACTCACAGGCATCACCACTCTCCTCAGGTTCAAAGGACAAACAAAATGGGACAGGTTTAAGTATCTTGGCCTGCCCATAATCTCTAGTGTTAACAAAAGATGGCTTTGGAGCGATGTCATCTCCAAAATCAAATCAAAAATTTCAGCATGGGGAGGCTATTGGTTGACTAAGGGAGGCAAAGTAATCTTAATTAAATCCCTGCTTTCTGCGCTTCCAATCTTCCAGGCGGCATTTCTTCTGGCACCAAGAAACGTGATGGAGCAGATCTCCAAACTCCTTAGAGATTTCCTGTGGCAGGGAGGGAAGGGAAATGAAAATAAAATGCATTTGGTGTGCTGGGACGTAGTTAAAAAATCCCTGGCAGAGGGCAGGTTGCAAATCAGAGACCCCGCACTTGTAAACTTAGCACTGGGAGGGAAGATTTTGTGGAAACTGATCCACGAGCCCACACACCCGGTCAATGACACCCTGCGTGCAAAATACAGGCCCAAAAAAACTCTCAGCAACCTCCAAAACGAGAGCATAGTCAACTCTACGCAGGTGTGGAAATTGTGTTGCAAAAGCAGCAAATTCTTTAAAAATTCGCTCTACAGATCGCTTGGCAATGGAAAACACACGCATTTGTGGCTTGATCGTATCATGGGAAAGGAACCATTGGCCGAAAACGTGAATATAATAGATCTCAGAGACTGGCTGCAGAGAGCAGGAGTCAATAGATTATATGACCTCTTGAAGTGGGACGAGCATGGAGACTGGGAAGGATGGGATTTTCATGGAGTCCCAGCCCGGTTATCACTGCAACTATCCACTTTTGAAGATTTGCTAGAGGACGTCGCCCCTGTCAACAGAACTATGAAAGATAGTTGGGGCTGGGGCCAAACAGGCGTATACAACACGACAGAAGGATATAGAAACTTGCAGGCTTCAAGAAACAACAGTCAAACTCTGGCATTCTGGAAAAGCGTCTGGGAACCGCTAGCCGTACCAAAAGTGAACTTCTTCTTCTGGACCCTGGTGCATAATAAACTTCTAACGGGAGATAACCTAGAGAAAAGGAACATAGTGGGGCCTCACAGATGTGTGTTATTGAGCAATAAATCTGAAACAACCCAACACTTATTCATGGAATGCATCTTTGCTAAAGAGGTCTGGGGACTCATCCTACAAGACCTTCAAATATCACTTCAGCCTCAGAATTCTATTGCGGAGCTCTTCGCCTCTTGGAGTCTCATCTATCCCCAACGAATCCCCTCAAAATCCTTTTGGCGCAAAATCTGGATAGCGATTCCCAAGTATGTATGTTGGCAGCTTTGGTTGGCACGCAATCAACTGATCTTCAAAGAGCTGCGGCACTCCCCGATGCAAGTAGCTGCAAAAGCTAAATCCTTCCTCCTGGAAGTGGCCCAACAACAGTATTTTAAAGAGGACCCTTCGTTATTTCCTGAGGAAAAGAGGTGGCTAGGCCCTCTTGTGCCTTATCTAGGTAAGCTTCCACTCTCCCCCCAATCTGTCACACCGGATTGGCGCATAAGAGACGATGACGACACTTTCCAGTATTGGTGGCGGTCTCAAAATTTATTCACAATTTTCTTTGATGGGGCGTCTAAAAGAAATCCTGGTGTCATTGGTGCTGGGGGGGTCATCTACTCCCTGAAGGGGTCTACAAAAGACAGTTTCTACTGGGGTTTAGGACAGAAAACCAACAATCAAGCCAAGATGCTAGGGCTCTTTAAAGCTTGCCACATTGCTAGAGAAAAAGGAATCAAAGACCTTCAAGTATTCAGAGACTCAGAGATAATAATAAAAAACTTAAACAGGGAGACACGGTTCAGCAACGCCAGCCTAAACAAAACCTTGGACAGATTGAAGAGAGTTCTTCAAGACTTCAACTCGTGCAAGTTTTATCACATTCTTAGAAAGTCAAACACTGAAGCTGTTTAGATGGCGAACAAAGGCAGCACACTCATGAAAGGACTGCTAATTGTAAACAATGAAAGATTTGTTCAAACTCCTTGAGAAGGCTGAAAAACAAAAGAAACAACAGTTAGTAAACTGTATTGTATTAGGGGTCGCTTCGGCTAAGACCCATTTTCAATTTAGATAAATAAATCCATACCCGTTATAGTTAAAAAAAAAAAAACTTTAATACATTAATGTTTAATACATTAATATATTAATGTATTAATTAGTAATAATGGTTTAATTTATTAATGTATTAATGCATTAATGTATTAATACATTAATGTATCAATGTATTTAATACATTAATGTATTTAATGTATCGATGTATTTAATGTATACATTAATGTATTTAATGTATACATTAATGTATTTAATGTATTAATGTATTTAATACATTAATACATTAATGTATTATTACATTAATGTATTTAATACATTAATACATTAATGTATTATTACATTAATGTATTTAATACATTAATACGTTAATGTTTTAATACATTAATGCATTAAATACATTAATGCAATAATATATTCAATACACTAATGTATTAAATATATTGATGTATTAAATGTATTAAATACATTAATGCATGAATACATTAATGCATTAATATTATTATTATTAATACATTATTATACAATAATAAAGTAAAACATTTATAAGGTAATACATGAATAAAACATTAATACATTAAAAATGTATTAAAATAATAAAAAATACATTAAATTATTATATTAAAACTATTATATTAAAGTACTAATACATTAATAAAATATTTATACAATAATAAAGTAATACATTAATTAATAAAGTAATGCTACATTAATAAAGTAACGATACATTAATACTTTAATAATATATCACCCAAATTAATATATTATAATAATGTATTAACTCATTATTATAATGTTAAAATATTTTATAAATAACATATTTATAGATTATTAATTAATGTATTAATAAAGCACTAACAAATACATTAAGTAATAAATTATAATAATATATTAAGTATACATTATTACAGAAATACATTAATAATACATTATTACATAAATAGAAAACATTGACCATGACCATCACCATGTTAATGACGACAGTTTAGAGTGATAGCCTATGCTTCACCATCACGATAATTAACTCTAATTGATGATGACCATGACAATGACTATG
>JASDQU010226345.1:11409-25865 GCA_032191745.1 Picea mariana | reverse complement strand
TCAATCTGGAATAGATTCCACGGGTTCTCGAACAGATTATGAAATGGGTACGACAGGTTATGAATCAATAACTGGTTTGCATGAGATATATTTGAACACCCTCTATAATTTTGATAGATAGTACGCGCCCTTATATATGGGTAGAGCGTGGGTATATAGTGCTTACCATGAGGTAGCCTGAATGTCTTACTACGATTGGGCCAGGTTAGGTCATTGCTTTCATTTATTTGATGGATCCACCTCGCCTAGCATCCATTCCAGTTCTCAATCGAGCAGCAATCCCACCAGTTGATGATCTAATTCCATATACAGATCCAAAGGACAGAGCAAAGGCTGCAGCACCGAATGGGAAGGGACTTATATAAGCGTTATGATAGGCCTTATTAGGAATGAAAGGGATGTTGGCCCACATGCTTTCTTCTCTCCCGCCGCAGGTGAGGATGTTGGGTCTGAAATGGGCTTTCAATTTGGAAGGGATGTTATCTTTACTCTTGTCCCTGTCTTTCCCGACGCTATTATTTCCTTTTCCACTTTTTCTCTATGCTGTTGTAACCCCCGCTGGTTCATATGCTTGGTCTCGATATGGAATCAAAACAACAGGCTATGATGCGTACTTTGCAATGAATGAGAGTAATGACTATAGCGTAAACTACTTACTACTTTGCTCGTTCAGGATCAATGGGTTCGGGGTCAATGGAACGAATAGCAACTAAAAACTCCTGCCTATGCCCTCGTTATGGGGTAAGCTTCTTGCTCCTTTGCCTCTGTAGGCTATGGTTATGGAATTGGAAGGAATGCTATGGGCTATGGGTAATAAATGAGGTCCCCTGGCCCTTACTTTTGTAATCCTCCCGACGTAATCTGCATAGTTGAACAGAGGCCTAGTGTAAATAACCCTTCGATATTTCAGAATATATATGGTTAAAAAGATCAGTTGGTATGTAAGATCCAGTAGAAGGCGTGTAGCCCCGACCAATTTGTTCCTCCCTATGGTCCCTTAAGATTGGCGATTGATAGGCAATAGGAAATGCTTTTGTGTGGTTTTGCTGGTCTTTGCCTCGGTGATGGATGGGTACTATCTGAGCTTTGTTCATATTTTTTCAACCTATAGTTGGTTGGAATCCACTGGTGTGTAGGGTCCTTTTTGTCTTGCACGTACATACGGTGCATCACTTATTTAAATCATGCAATGTCTCGATAGGTTTCTACTGTCTCGAAAGTGATGCGCGGTGTATGTGTGATGATGTATCTTAATGCATCAAAGTATACATAAAATGTAACATTGTTGTTTGTTTGCTCCTTTTCTTTGGTGTATGCCATAAGTTGGCATACTGTGCAGTTGTAATGCCTCTACCAGTTTTTCTCATACATTGGTAATAACCTGGTTCCTACCATCCTACCAGTGAAATCAAAATAAGAAGCCAAGAATAATGAAACTATTTTCCTTTTTCCTGGGCCTCTATGCAATCTTTCAAAAAATGATTCACTGAGAATGTGGCCCAATTCATTTGGACCCCCTCTACACATGTTTCTATGAATATGATTAATACAGTAGGAACTTCATCCTTGCGATGCTTCCTCAAACATTTTCAGGCTAACACTTGTGTTGCAAAATGGACACCATCATCATTGATGTTCGTAACATCCAAACCCGTTTTTCTCCTGAAGGTGTGGAAATTCTCCTTCATGGATTCTAATAGTGATTTCTCCCTTGCTTTGCTAAACAATGTGGCTATTCTCCTACTTTTTGTAACCCTGTTATCCACACAATTAATTCAGTATCAATCGATATCGGTGGGGAAAGCCACAACATTCCTCCATGGACACAATTGAGTAGTAACATGACACAGGCATTAATTTCCATGCTATGTCCAAAATGAGGAATCTCCATTAGGTTCAATATCCCTGACTTCTCGAGTCCTGCTTCGCACATCTGTGATTCCAGAATTATTTCTCGTGTGCCTGATATGCTCTTGGCACACAAGTACATTTCCCTATCTAGCTCGAGAAAATTATGCTCGTCTGTGATATCATGATCTAAAAACTCAAGGGAAACAATATTTCCTAGCATGTATCATTCAATGCTTACACCAAATGGGATTGTTTGTGTGGCCAATGGGTATTTTCCATCTGTTGGTACTTTAACTTGAGGCACGCTATCTTTTCACGATGGTATATAGTCCCTATGGAATTTTGAAGTCAAACCTCTAGGTATTTCCTCAACCTTTGGTGCAATTGATGGTCGTTTTGATTGCTTCCATTCCGTTTTTGTCGACATTCCAAATTTCGATGGGGCCATTATTTCGTGCGAGAGGTTTCTTTGCTTGCTCTACTATTTTTTCTGGTGTGGCCGTAGTTCATCTCTGATTCGACTCTGGTTTTCTCTCACTTACATGCAACTCGTAAAAACAATAATTCACGCTTGGTGACCCTCAACTGCTTTTGTTCCTCCTTTCCAATTGTTCATGTCTCTTCATGCCTTAACTAACTTTTCTAATATGCCAACAGGGTTGATGAATGGTTACATAAATGCAACTTTATTACCAAATCTATCATGTGATTTTTTCCTCATACTTCCAATCTGTTGTGATTTTCAGCAGCTTTTACCATTTAATATTATATGACATCTTTATGACCTATCATTACTACTTTGTAGTCATTGTTTCCTTTTTTTAATGCCTTTAACGGTCTTGTCCATACTATACTCCGCAACTGTTCTTGCTTCTGGGTTATTTTTTCTTTGTGGTCTTTTTCTTATGTGCGTTATTTTCTTGGTTGGCACAGTTCCATCCCGATAGCGTGACAATCCTTCCCTCTTTGCAATTTCTTATGCCTTTGTACTCTACAATATTTTCTTTTTCTATATGTACTTTTTATTTGATTTTATTCCTTTTTCTACTTTTTATATGTTTTTTTGTGTTTTACCTTCCTACTATATACAATTACTATGATACATGTGTTTTGGCGGAGCCCCAATTACTGCACAGATTGTCGGTCATCTCTATAGAGTTTCAATCGGCTCTCATTCACCATTCCTCCAAGGACTTCTCTGTTCAGGGTTTCCAACTGCGCAACACCTGTCTTTGTCACATGCTAAATCACATAGGGTCCTAACCAGTGCATTTTGAACTTTCTAGGATGTTGCATAAACTTATTTTCATAGAATGATACCAAGTCTCCCACTTGAAACTTTCATGTTTAATGTTTCTATCATGCCATTCCTTCTCTCTTGTTTTCTAAACTTGCTGATGGAAATTTGTGACAAACCAATATTCCTCAAGCTATACCAACCATGAAAATCTCTCCTCTATTGCGCTCGAGTCCTAAATATTAGTGATCACTGCAATGAGCATGATAGGTAGAATACAATCCATTAGCATCATTGCTTCTTTCACATAGACCAACCTGAAAGGTGTCTGCCCTGCCAACTTTTTTCTTGTCATCTTGTAGGCTGATAAAACTACAGGAACTCTTAAGTCCCAATCATCTCTCCCTACATTACATATCTTTTTCAATGAATTCTCCATGATTTTATTGAAATATTACACTGTCCCATTGGCTTAAGGATGATACGAGGTACTCTTCTGATGATGAATTTGAAATTCCTCAATCAATGTTGCAATTGTTTTATTCAAACAATGTGTTCCTTGATCACTGAGTAATACGCGTGGACATCAAATTCATGTGACTACATTCTCAAACATAAATCACACAAAATTCTTCAGAGTACAGTCTAGCACTGGTGTTGCTTCTGGCCATCTTGTCAAATACTCTGTCCGAGTGATTATGTACCTTTCCCCTGATCTTCATGCTTGTGGATTGATTGGCCCCACAAAGTCTATGGCCCATTTATCAAATGATTGCAATGTAACCTATGGATTTAAAGGAATTTCATCCCTCCTGGATGGATTTCCCACTCTTTTTCATACATCGCATGATTGCCAATTTTCTTTAGCATCTTTATGTAGTGTGGGCCACCAAAGCCCTATGCACAAAATATTTTGTGCAGTCACTTTTCATACATAATGTCTTCCTAAAATCCCTTTGTGTGCTTCTGTGAGTATCATAGGCCTTTCAGGTTCCAACAAACATTATCTCAATATTCCATTTGCACCTAACTTATACAAATTTCATGCAATGAGTTGATAGTTTGTTTCTTTAACTACCAGTTGTTTCTTCTGCGCATCTGTCATGTCTGATGGGGCCATTCTTGTACTAAGAAACTTCATGATCTCCGAGAAGTAATCATCCACCATTTTAACAACAAATAGTTGTGCATCTGGTAAGATGTCATCTAAATTCCCTGCATCTTCCCCTAATAATATGTGTGATAAATGATCTGGCCCTGCATTCATCTTCCCTAGTTTCACCACAACCTCAAAATCATATTCTTGAAACAAAAATAGTCATCTACATATTCTCCCCCCCCCAACATTGTCTTGTTCACTAAGTATTTTAATGAATAATGGTATGTGTACATATTAAAGTGAAATCCCAATAAATAATGTTTGAACTTTTTCTGTGCATATACCATTTCCAATCCTTCTCAATCTGTGGTGGTGTAATTCTTCTCTGCTATGGACAACTTCCTACCTGCAAAAGAAATTGGGTGATCTATGTCTCCCTCCCTTGGTTGAGATAACATTTCTCCCAATGTTATGGACAATGCATCTACATGAACATGGAACTCCTTGTTCCAATATAGAATGATCAAAATAAGTGCGATCACTAGTTTTTTCTTTAAGGTGTCCAAACCCTTCTAACAATCCTCGCTCCATTAGAACTTGTATTCCTTCTTCAACAACTTTTCCATAGGTGTTGTGATTTATGCATAGCCTTTGATAAAATTCTTATAATATCATGTATGAACCAGAGTTTCCCTCAGTTTTCTGAATGATGTAGGTGGTTCTAAATCTAGAATCACTGCAATCTTGGCTAGATGCACTAGTAATCCCTTCTTGCAGACTACATGGCCCAATAACATTCCAAACAATGCGCAAAAAATACACTTCTTCAATTTCAACAAAATATGACATTGTTTACACCTATTCAACATTATATTGAGTACTTCTATGTGGTCCTTCAGTAGGATGAACACATTCCAATCGTCTAAGCATACTTCAAGGAACTTATGAATAAATTCCTTGAACGTTGAAACCAAAAATCTTGAAAAAACTGTAGGGGAATTCTTTAGTCCAAAGGGCATTACTATATACTGATAAATTCCCTACTCTGTTTCAAAAGCATCCTTGTACCGGTCTTCCTACACAATTTTTATCTGATGGTACACTGAAAATCCATCTGTGAAAGAATTAGTCTTTTTCCCTCCTACGTTCTGCAATACCTCATCTGTGAATGGTGTTGGGAATGGATAATGTAAAAATGCATCATTCAGATTCCTGAGATCCATGCAAATTCTTATTCCTATTGTCTTCTTCTCTTGCACTACCATTAGGCTTATCCACTTCGATTCCACCACATGCCCAATGATTCATGTGTACAACATTCTGTCTATTTCTACTTTCACCTTCTCCTTTTATTTAGGATTTAACTTGTAAGGCCTTAGCACCTGGTTTCAAAGGACTATTCATCTCACTTAAGTCCCTAGCTATCTCCTTCATCTCTGAAAATGTAGTTAGGAATAGGTTTTGATACTCGAGCAATAAGTCTGCAATATTCTCTATT
The DNA here is from genome assembly GCA_032191745.1 of Picea mariana. Classification (NCBI taxonomy): domain Eukaryota; kingdom Viridiplantae; phylum Streptophyta; class Pinopsida; order Pinales; family Pinaceae; genus Picea; species Picea mariana. The sequence goes on along the minus strand of JASDQU010226345.1, from coordinate 20,180 downwards.
GTCTCATCACTCCATTAATCCCCTATCTGCGCAAACTTTGGGTTCTCTGTTGTCCCAATGTTTACCTTCCTCATATTTATTGGTTGTGTGTATGTAGTAGACTCAAGCTATGGTCCTTCTACTTCTTGTTCTCCTTATGTTTTAGGTACTTGCACGTTCATGGGATATTATTCATCATATTCTTAACAACATTGTAACACTCCAATAACTCATGAACACTCATAGAAGCTTTGTGCACACTGCACACTAGTACCACCTCTATCGACCCTTCTTCTAAAAATATTTTAGCTTGAATATTCTATAGCATTGCATCTATTGATGGATATTCATGTTCAAATATAAACGTGACCTTGAACCTCTGAGTTAGTTCATCCCAATTGGTTGTCTCTCTATGCATCTCCAATTTCAAATACTAGTTCTTTAGAATTGTGTCCAAGGTATGTATAAATTTGTGTATCCATTCCTCCTTTGGTATCGAACTCCATCGGTTTCTACACTGCTCCACATGATTTTTTGGATCACTCTCCCATGTATACTTGGATGAAATATTCTCTACCTCAATACCAAATCTCTCTTGCATTAGGCTTCTACACTTTGAGGATGACATCTAGTGCCAACAATCTTTTTTGTTCAGATACCTGCACCTCAAATGAATTTAAAAAAATCTTATATCATTGAATCCATCATACCTAGGTGGGTCACATATCTTTTTTCCAATCCAATGCAATGATCGAGTTATGCATGCACATCATCTATTTGATGGTTCATGTATCCTCTGTTGCCAATGCTTCAGACCTTCCTTTGAATCTAATGCACACAAACTAATATTTATCCAACTTAATGCACCATCTGTAGTGGGGTTAACATAATCCTCCATATGCATAGTCATGTTATACAAATTGTCAATGTTGTTTCCTCATGTTGGCTCTATGTATCTCTTTCCTTATGTTGGGTCGAATGGTGCAGTAACTTTCAAATATTTGATTTCAAATATAATTTCCCTCATTTTTAGATTAATGATCACATGATTATCAAAGTCCCATTCAAGTCCCATGAGTTATGGATAAGGTTGACTATCATCCACGATCTCAATAACTTCAAAGTCTGCCACACTACACACCCCATCTATGTTCACAATTACTCCTGTCAATTGACCAATTGGTACTATCTTGTGTTGATTTGCGAGCCTGAACTGAACAAGATACCAGAACAACTTGGGTTTCCACATCATTTCATAGGTCTGCTTAGGTAACATATTTGCATTAGATCCCAAATCCAAGATAACATTATCCACATCATATTCCCCAATTTGTGAACTGAATCTGAATTCTCCACTGGTCCTCTTTCTGTACAGTACATGATTCACCACCCTCTATGCGATGGGGGTTTCCCTTCCTTGCATGTAATGATCAATCATTTCATATAGTGCATTCAACCCAGTTTCATCTTTCATTATCTCTACACAACTTCTCAAGAATTCTCTTAGAGTGCTTACCTTCCTAGTTGACCTCTGTGGCACAACACAATCTCCAACATGAGGTGCAAATGGTGTTGATGCTCCCCAATCCTGTCTAAGTACCTCTTTTCATGCCCTCTAATATGTCTCCTTTTCTTACTGAGGATTGAAGGTTGGTATAGGCCCCATTGATTTCTTTACCCATTTCTCATCTTTCTTTCCTCCATTCGTCACATCAACCCCTGTTCTAGATCCTCCATGCGTAACAACTTCTATTCTAGGTCCTTCGTTTCATTTTTTGGTTGATATCTTCTCTACATTTTTATTTGGAGTCTGGTTTTGATTCCCCCTCGTCTGCTAGTTCACAACTAGTTGAGGACAATATTCTTTCACATGGTCCAGTGCTCTATAGTATGTGCACATTGTACATGGATTCATCCAGTCGCAGGCTAAGTGTACTGGTTGATTACAATTGTAACATATTATCGGTCCTCTTCCTCCTCTGCCAAAATTTCCTTTGCCTCAACCTCTACCAAAATTTCCTCTATTCCCTGGATTAAATCCCCTCTAGTTATTATACTATTGACCACCTCCTTCTGCTGCAACATTCTCCTCCCAAATCTTGTTCATATCTATAGTGCGCTCCCTCATCAAATCGAATGCATGACAATCCTTCTCTTCATGTCCGACTGACTTGAAAAAATTACAAAATAAGTTCCTTGGTGTACTTTGATACTTATGTAGTAGTGAACACTTAGTTGGATAATGTCCCCATTTCTTACATGTCTCTTAATAAGCCCCTCTTGGTAATGGATTCAATGCTCTAATTGCCAAATACTGCGCGAATGTTGGGCATTCATCCTTGTGATGGCCTTTAGTCTACACTTGGTACACCGAACTTGTTCTCGTTTCTCCTTCCCTTTTGTAAGTTGTTCCAGTTGAATTTTCAAAGCATACAAGTGCATCTGAACTTATGTCATCCCTCCACTGTCTCCTACATGGGATGATTCCAATTTCATTGCAATTTCCAGAGCCTAGGGCTACGACGCAACTATCTGTCAACGACCTTCGAATATGTGGTAGAATTCCTGCAATAAATCATTATTGATGTTGTTGATCAGGGATATGGAAAGTGATCATACCCATCATATCCTTAAAATGTTGGTCATAATCCCAGACTGATTCAGTTTGCACATGTTTAATTTCCTTCAGCTCTATAACATACTATGACTCATACTTTGGTTTCTTGAATATTTTAACAATTCTTGTCTTATCTCTACCAAAGTATTGGCTTGTCCTGTAGGTGTTGTAATCTGCAGCTTCATGTACCAGACTAACACATGGCCTCTAAATGTTGTTTCCAACTGCACAATCTTTACGACCTCATCCTGGACATTCTTTGCAACCCAAATTGTCTCATAGACAAACATATGTTGTTCTGGGTCCTCTGACCCAACTCCTTGGAACTTAGAAAGTCTGAGGGTGTTGTCTACCCCTTCCAGGTTTCTTTCTGTAGTCGTTGCTCCTGATGATATTCGTTGACTTTGACTCTGCACATTGCTCCAACTGCTCTAATTTCTACTACTCTATCCTCCCTCGCTAACTATAAGGGATCTTGATACGTCTTCAATTGTTATCTCATATTGTGGTGATGCACAAGGGGTTGTGGATTCGACATAGGATCCAGTCTGAGTAGGACGTGAAAACTCTTCTATTATAGGACTAGACTAGAACTCCTCTTCCTCTCCTCTACTGTGTTGTATCTCCACGATTTGGACTATTGTGCAAGGTTCTCTCCCTTCTGTCTCACTGTGTGACTCTCCTTTCCCATCCCCGATCTTTCACCTCTTGTACCTTCTTCCAATGCACAATACTCCAAACTCCTCTTCTTCCTCTGATACAATTTCTTCGGTTCTCTGCATCCTTAATCCCTCCCTTCCTCCTTCATCACTTCTTTCATTCTCCCATGTCCTCAGACTATCCTCTTTTCATCCCATGGTACCCCTATGTGCGTGAAGCCCCTTAGAAATCAGACTCCATCATCATCACTTACTTGTCACACAACAACATCTTTATACACATACCCAATGATTTCATGAACCTTCCACACAGACCTTTGAAGAAGTCCCTTTCTACAACACTATATGACTGGGTAGAATCTACTGCAAATTTTGTAATATATCCTCCTAATATACTATCTAGATAGAAATCATTTGTGTGAGAAGCTTGATTATTTACAGAATTCAGTTGTCTTGCCAACTCAGAAGTCCAATTCCTCGACACTGCGGTTCGATATCTTCCAATGTTTTCTACTAGTTTCTCTAACCACTCAGTCAGAATAATTGGAAATTCGCGAAAGAAAATTTCATGCAGCTCTGTGTACACATACTTTTTCATCCACTGCTCATCACTCACCCAAGGGTTTCTATTCTCTTTCCAAGAAAACTCTCGTTCCTTCCTTTCTAATCATTCTGAGATCTATTTTTTAGTTGGCCTCCAAAACATTCTCTCAATCACAGATTTTGAGTCCCAGCAACATAACCATTTGTTGGCGCACACGCGGTTGTAAGACCCTATGTTCACGTTATCTTGACCAACAAAAACCCATTAGAAACTAACCCTTTCGGCATCACCTGCATGCAAGCGAAGTCTCACCTGAGGCATCTATTAGGGTTTTTGGAACCAAGTTTTTGCAATAGTGAGGGAATGGGAGTTGATCATCTTTGTCATTCTTACTTATCTTATTTGCACGCATTATTCTATATTTTCTCTTCTTAGGTTTCTTTGTGAATTCAATTGTGTATTACCATTATACATCAGATTACAACATAAATTGATTAATGTAACATCCATACTATTGCGTAATGATCACAAACAGAGTAATTCTAGTCCAACATGCATCAAGAAAGTATCCATGATCAATCACATAAAAGACAAATAAATACAATAGTTAATGTGGTTCATCCAACTTTGGGCTACGTCCACAACGACTGGCTTCTTTATTATTCTTTATGCATTGTCCCAGGCTTGCGCACTACGCTTACAAAGATACATCATGCTATCTACTCCTCCTAGCCTAGTCGTTATGTAGTGCAAGCCTCTCTCTCTCTCTCTCTACGTCATATCCTTAACATTCATACATAGACTCTATAGTGAATTTTGTAGATCATTCTATCACTCTCTTCTTGACCAAAACATAACCCCTATTTTCCCAACCCATTACATTTTTATACCTAAATTCTAGGGCTTAAAACCCTACTTTGTTCATCCCAAAACCTTATTGCAATTCATGATAACTCAAGTTGACTTGTTGTTCAGGCTACTTTCACCTACTTTTTTGTCTGCATGTTTCTTTTGCACTCTAACTATTGTTCTTCCTACTTTCGTGCATCCATCTATCTTTAGCACATCAGGGTGTCATCCTTCCTTTTCTCCTGCTTTTTTTTCTTGCATTATTCCCTGTTTTATTATTTTTCTTTATACCTCTGCTTTATTCTTCTCACTGCACATTGTACTTCTGAATGCACTCTCAAACCTTCTTTGTCTTCCTTCTTCTTCATCTTTTGCGCACATCTTCCATACTTAGTATTTTCATGAATATTATTTCCATAACACTTGTCCAACAACTAGGTACCAATGACTAATAAAACATTTATGCTATGTGGCTTTTATTGAAGACCAATGTAGACAAGGGTGTTAAAAAAATGCAAGTGTTTGGAGATCCGAAGTTGATGGTGGATTGAGAAAATAAAAAAATTTGAATTAAATAATATGTATTTAAGCCTCTTATAATCAATTTTTGTAGGTAACAGAGATTTCTAAACTTCTATCATTTTCTCATGTCTATAAATTTTTTAATATCCTAGCAGATCAGTTATCAAAAGACACTTTGTTTCTAGAAGAAGGGATCCTTAATGAGAAAGAGTTAAGATAAGGGTATCTAGTATCAATCTTTGATCAAATTTTGTTTTAATACAAGGGTTCATACCTCTAGATTCTCACTATTATAGTTTTTATCTATTGATCTTGAAATATTTATGTGTTACAGCCTTTATGTTAGATGAAAAAGAATTGGTTTATTATTGTAAAGGTTGCTTTTAAGGAGCCTAGAAAATTGTTTGCAAGTAGATATAGAGAAAAATAGGGTCAATATGAAATATAGTACTTGAGTGTTTCTTTTTTTAGCCTAAAAAGACAACACGATGTATACTTTTATTTCACCTTATAAATATCAAATATAAAGTTCTTTTTTCCTAGGAAAGAAAAGACATGCCTACAATGGTCCCATCACCACCATATTTATCATCACTAAATTCCTCGCCGCCATTAGTATTGATTTGCTCATTATCATCTTAGCTTGGGTACACACTGTGATATTTAAAATTTTGAACCCACTATTATAGCACACCAAAATCTAGTTTGGATATAACATCAAAACAATCTAGCAATTCTTTTAATATGACATTTTAGTTATTAAGAGCATGTGCATGTTTCTATATGGAAAAAAATGTGCATGTTAAGGAAGAGCTATTTTTCTTATGCAAGAAAACACCTACACAATTTGGTGAACTAAATGAGTTTATTTAAGAAAAATGTATATGCTATTTTTCTTATACAAGAGAACAACTACACAGTTTGGTGAACTAAATGAGTTTATTTAAGCAAAATGTGTATGCATTTTGATGAAGTAAAACATGCATGCATTGTTCTTACCTAGCTTGGGTGTCAAGTGACCCACTAGGTTTGAACCTTCTTGAACATAACTTCCATAAATGCATTCACATTCCATGTTTTCATAATAATGATGAGTTTTTTAAATGTTAAATTATATTTAAAAGGTCCAATCTTACATTCACTTATCACTACCAAACAAAAATGTGAAAATAATAAAAACTTACTAAATTTTACAAATATTCACTTCACACAATTAACCAAACAATGAATCACATAATCTACTTACATGACTCACATCTAACTTAACACATACCTAATCTACTTACATGACTCACATCTAACTTAACACATACCTAATATATCCACTAAACAAACACCTTTAAAATGAGCAATTTTTACTTTGAACATGCTTAGTAAAATTTAATATTAGTAAAAAACCTTGAATAATACCACAATTCATAGTTTTTAGTTAATAAAATATAAATAAAAAAAATTGAATATCTCATAGTTTTTAGTTAATAAAATACAAATAAAAAAAAATGGATATCATATTGATTCATTTTTGTATTAATATGTATGTGAATATGGATATACAGTCTTATGCACATCTGATCACAAGATAAGACCACAATGCATCTCAATGTGTATGCGCGAGATATGAAAATAACCTAGTTACTTTAGAAGTAAATGCAAAGATTTATTTTTCGTATATCCAATTGCATGACTAGGTTATGACATGGTTGTGAATATATAATGGACAATGGGTGATGCATATGTTGAATTTTCAATTTTATGAGAAGATTTTACAAGAAAACAAATAGTGTGTGAAAGGATGGAAGATTATATATGTGTGTGTGTGTGTGTGTGTTTAGAGGTTTTTAATTTTAAATTTAGTATTTTAGAAGTATTAAATTTTTTTAGATGTAACTATTTTTTCAAGTTTTATTGTATAAAAAAATTTGGGTGGACATACAAATATTTTATTTATGGTCAATATTGAAAACTCCACATGTCAACTACATAATATTAAGTATTGAAGGAACTAAGCAACTCCCTCATTATAAGTAGTAGAAAACATCTATTAACTAAAAATCATATTTTTTTAGTTTCAATTACTTTATCTCTTTCTCTCTATAGATATAGAGTTAATATAAAATTATTTTATATTTTTTTGTTATTAATAATTTTTTTGAATGTTACTTGTCAAATTCATATTGAAGAAGAAATTACACATCTTTTTTATAATAGATTGTAGAAAACACTTTTAGACAATAATTTTACAAATAAAATATGCATATAAATAAAAGTACCAATAACTAATAAAAAAACCTCACATAAAATTAAAAAAATATGTAAAAAATTAATAAATTTTACCAAAATACACTAACAATGTTTAATGACTAGAGAATATGAAAATATGAATATAATATGTATAGCAAATAGGCAGAATACAATAGAAAGTTTTTTGAATAGTCTAAAATATATGTTAAACTATCAAGGTTTTTTAGGTGACTTCAGAGAATACCAGATTTTTCTGATCTATATGTAAATTAAAAGGCCCACTTAATTCTAATAGAATAACACTGAAACTGCTTTTTTCTGTGTCCAAAAAAATGAATATAATATGATGAATTAAGTTTTTTTTTTAAATTTAAAAATATATGAAATATTTTAGTGTAAAAGTATATTCTTAACTGTTTTAACAGGTAATATTTATTTTGATTGAAATAAAATACACCATATATAGCACAATGAGATTTGTGAGACAAAAAATTGTACCAGCTAGTTATTAAATTTTGAAAGCACTTAAATACATAAGTAAATATTGGTTAACCAGAAACAAGTATAGGTTAAAATCTAAAACATATGGAGTCTAAAGTCATTAACAACAAACTAAAAACAGATGTAGTAGGCTAAAGATTCTATGAAATGAAGATTCTTAGATTTAAGTGATTATTTGTGTAAAATCCAAGTATACTCGGAGTTTTTCAGCATGCTGAATCTATTTCTACATTTAGAAATAAATTCTAAACAACAAAAGATAATGATTCTAAATTTAAATCACCTGATTCCCAGAAAAAAAATCATTTCTTAAAACAGCTAACCAACTTAAAAACAGATTGAATGAAAGTGAACATTGTTAGTGAGTATCATAAATTACAATACATTCAATCTTCATCTTCTTAACCTAAAATAGTAATGCAGTGTGCTCATCCTGGTGTCCCACAGATGAATTTCTCATAAAATTCAATCCAAGAGAAAGAGTGAGAGAGGGCGAATGCTCATCTTCTTCACCATCTTCTTCTGCCGCCGCTGTCGCAGGAAGATTCAAATCGAATGACCTTGGCATTCTATTTTTCTGTGTAAGAGGAAAAGAAGAGAGTTGCGTGTCTACCACCCCCGACGAGGAAGACAAATCGCTAACACTATGCTGCATGGGTGCAGAAAGTACATTGTTCACTGCTCCCACTCCCGGCCACTCATGGCCTTTCTGTTTCTTCATCATATGAGACCCTACATTCTCTCTCAACGACGGCACCCCCATCGGCAGTTGCTGCTGCAGGAGAGTAGCGTAGTCAAGAAGATTGCCGGGAATGTGAATGGGAGTTTTAGTAGTAGAAATAGTGCTACTCAAATTCAT
>JASDQU010226344.1:5770-17408 GCA_032191745.1 Picea mariana | reverse complement strand
AACAGATAGATAATTTTGATCTTCTAGATTAGGGTTGATTACATCTTTATAATACCTTAATTTTCTTTTTCCCTCTAACTCTTTATCACACCACATTTTTTCCTTAAATTTTGATCTGACGTTTTTTTTAATAGTATCTTTATTCTGTAAAATGGTTTCTTTCATTAGTCCCCAATAGTTTAGTCAAGATTGGGTGTCTTTATGCTAACACATTATTAAAGTATGAGTTAATATACTATTATAACTTATTAGGTAATGTATTTCTTAATGTTTTGTTAATACATTTATAATCATGAATTAATATATTAGTATAATGTATTATTAATATATTAATATTTTAATAATGTATTAATACTATAATATTAATGTTTTAATAGCAATATTTATGTTTTTATTTATTAAATATTTAATACATTAATGTATTTAATATATTAATGTATTAATACATTAATAATGCTTTACTAAATGTATTAATAATGCATTACTAATGTATTATTTATGCATTATCAATGTATTAGTGTATTAATGTATCAATAATGTTTTACTAATGTATTAATGTATTTATTAATGTATTAATGTATTTAATACATTTAATGTATTAATACATTAATGTATTTAATGCATCAATATATTTAATACATTAATGAATTTAATATATTTAATACAACAATCACTAACAATAATCATTTTTTTGTGAAAAGTGATTGATATACGATCCTATTATTTTAAAAAAGGTGGAACATGGCACGTGTATATCAATCACTTTTTACATAAAAGTGGTTATTGCGAGTATATATAGATTTGTAAATTCATAGTCATCTACATTTTGAAGTAAGAGCTTACTTGAAAAATCTATATTATTTTTTTTTTATAATTATAATTATTTATTATATATATTCTATTTCATTGTGTAAATATATAACTTCTTAATTTTTAGGTTAGGTCTTATATTTTTAGGATGAACAAAATGTTTACAAATTATATTTAAAATTACCCAAAACATATTATATTATATTTTTAATTCATTGTGTTAATATATAACTTGTTAATTTTTAGGTTATGTCTTATATTTTTAGGATGAATAAAACGTTTACAAATTGTATTTAAAATTATCCAAAACATATTATATTATATTTTTAAAAATATTTGATTTTTTTATTAAATATATTTAATTTATTAATTAAATGTTTATAAATTGTATAAGGATGTAATTTTAAATTATAAGATTAAAATCTTCTAACAACTTTCCTGATTTGTTAACTCAACAAAATTATAGTGATTTTGGAAAGATTCTCTTAATGTTTTTTGGTAAGAAAAATAAATTTCTAAATAATCTCAAGTAATCACTAACCTTATTAAAGTCATAAACCAATTCAATCTTAGTGGAAGTTAATCATCCACATCATCATTATCATATAAAATATAAAAATATATAACATATTATATTTAAAATATATTTGTACCATGGTTTTCCTTGAATAAGAGTCATCGGCCAAGTGGATAGAAACCACTATTCCCGTTGCTTGTTTGCAAAGTAAGTTATGACATTAAAAAGACATGAAGTAAAATGTTTGGCTTAACCTTATGACAATTATGGAAGTCTATTGGTAAAAATAAATAGATGTGATTGGAGATAGCTTGATTTCAATTGCTACTTAAACTTAAGTGACAACGTAGGAACTCTCATTGCCCATTAGCATTTTGAGGTTCAATTTTTTCCATGAGTCTGTTCTATGTTCAAGATTGTTGAATTTATCTTTATGGTTGTGGGTAGTATGATATAGGTGACCCTATAAGTCTTTGGGTGAACAAGGTTAGTTCTTACAAAAATCCTCAAGAAATGTATAACTACTACAATGTACCTTTCTTCATCCAGGAAAAAACCCTACACACAAGCGGGGTGGGCTTGTACAGATTCTAGAGGGAAATGAGCTCATTGATAGTTAAATTGATATTAAATATAGAAGTAAGCTAAAAAAATTCAGATATCGCTTCATGTTCATATTTTCAAATATTGGAATTTGATAGATGGTGGTATTCAAAAGGAAATATATGTAGAAATGAGAGGTACAACTTTTCATTTTTGTAATCTTACTTTAACTTGCTACACCCTTTAAGGAAAAGGCCATGTTGCTTATGCAATGAGATAATGGTAATTATTTAACATTTAACATAGTCAATTACATAATGTGGAGTGCAACTAGGGGAATATATATTGTTGTTCTTTAATATAGTAATATAAATTTAAAGCTATATCACAAGTGAGGTCCAATTGTGGCAATCTTTAACAATTTGATTCTTTGAAAGCAAATGTTACTAAAATCAACATTTGTAGCATTGAGCTTGACATTGAGAAGGTGCAACAATTCAAGGATGCTATTGAGAGCATGTATTGGTCTGAATGCTTCATGGGTATGTTCTCGTTGTTCATATTATTCAACTGTATGGTGCCATAGTAAAACTTTAAGATGGTAATAGTACTTGCAATATATTCCATGGTAATTTACTTATGTTTTTGTATGATGGTAATGGTGTTCCATGTTGGATGGATTGTCCCATATGATTTTCCAGTCTCAGGTAGGCATTCTCTTCTCTAAGATGTATATCTGTTGATTTGCATTTCACAATATATATCACGTTCCCTCAAGTATTGAAGGCATTGATGCAGGTTGGGATAAGAAATATTTGTGGGAGAACAACATCAAGAGAAGAAACATGATGAAATTCATTTGTTTTAGAGACATATAAGAACCTTGTTGTGAAATCAAATAATGACCAAGTTAGTGAATTGTGTGCTTTATAAATATGTTTATTTACTTTGGCAACTTGGAAAGGGAATTGACTGTTTCTTTCATGCAACCTTACCACCTTACCTTCATGTGGACATAAAATATGTTGCATGTGAATTGCAGATAATACATCTCAATCTTAGTCAGGAAAATCATCAAAATATATGTTGCATGTGAATTGGAGACAATACATCTCAATATCCTCAAAAAAATTGTTGCATGTGAATTGCAAATAATACATCTCAATCTTACTCACGAAAATCCCCAAGTTCTTTTACCTCGAAACATGTTGGAGTTCACATAATCTATAAAATGGGTTGAGACTAATATAACCTTCCCTATGTGTTTTCATGTCTATTTGGACCATCCTTTTTTCCGCACCAGGTATAATTCAAGTATCAAAGCATAGTATTGGAATTTTGTTTGATTCTTTTTGTGTGTTTTTTTTTCCCATGTAACCAAGCACCCCACCTTCTAGTTGGTAGGTAAGGGTAAGATATTATTTGGGTCTCACAACCTCAAAAACAATTGGTTCATGAACGATTTTATAAACAATGTTGTTTTTCACATGTGCATGTAGACACCTTCTTTTGCATACCCCTTCCTCACCCCCACTCTATTCACATCAAAACTATAATGATAACTTGTGGTTAGCTTTATTTTTAGTTTAGAATCATAGATTTTTCATTTTTTTTTATGGAAAATATATATATATATATATATATATAAAGAACAATATCAAAAACATGTGTTTTTGAAAATTTAATTTATGTTGCTATTGTTTGGCATCTAGAAAACAGATAGCCATGGGATGGTAGGTTGAACTTTAACATATTGTATGCGTTGTAGATATGAAATTAGGTAGGTCAAATCACTCTTTATAATATCATTTTTACATATTATATTATATTATATTAGGAGAATTATGAATTTGTTGGTTTAAATAACTAATAAAACGACAAAATCTTTACTTAGTTTTATGAAGTTAGGTGTATGAAAAATAATTGGAGGAAAAAGAAGGCATTTTTGTCAATTTAAAGAAATTCTATGTGCCCAATGCAATTTAAACCATTTTTTTTAGGAGTTAAAAACTATGTCTTTATGATTTGTTGAATTAGAGTTTAAAAAGAAATTTTACTCCCATCCTTTCAAACAATACTAGGAGGTGCAAGAAAAATGAACTCTTAATCAATGCTTAATCAATGCGAAGCACTATTAAATCTTACTCCATGACCAAAGATAAATTAATGTTATCTTCAATATATGTTTTAAATATGCATTCAAAACATACATATTATCAATAAAAAGGAAAGCATTTTTTTTCCGAATACTCAATACACATTCACGTCAACTTTCCCATTTCTTAGTACTTAAATGCCCATTTACTTAGGCATTACCATTTGCGGGATTAGGGGTATGATAGTATATTTTTTTTAAGGTCTGTGTGAATTCCATAAAGCAACTAATCATCTCCATTAAATATAAAATATAAAATTTCTTTAAACACAATAAAGATTGTATTTAATTTATTACACAAAACTAAACTATGCCTAGAAATTCCATAATGTGTTACGCAACATCATAAAGCTTCAAGTACCGGTTTTCATTGCTTTCTGAAGCGCCTTCATTTTTCTTGGTTGAGAATCCTTCTCGATTTCGGATCTTTCTACATTAAGCAGAGAAGTGGGGATATAATGGAGATGGTTAATTTTGAAAATGCGGAGATAAGGCAGAAGCTGCGGGAATCGAGAGTTATAGGGCATGTTCTCGACAATTTCATACCTGCCTTGATGTTGAATGTATTGTACCCCAATAAACTAATTACTTCGGGTGACTCCCTCAAGTGCAAACGGAACCAGACATTCATGGCTATAGCGATCCTTCTGATCCCGTCTTTTTGGAAGCCCATCGCAATGGCAGATACATAATTGTATGTCGGTTTAATTGATATTTTGTTATTATATTCTACAATATTTATTTATGCATTGTCGAATTGAAGTTCATATTATTGTGTTTTTCAGGTGATGACGGATGCCCATGGTCCAGGCAGCGAATATTTGCATGGGTATGCTATAATCCTCCTGAACTCAGATAAAATTTCTGAATAACATAGCACCGGATTCCATTCAATTTAATCAAAACTTCGGTTCTTGTGTTGTTCAGGTCATTTATCACATCCGTTATGAATCCTGAACGTATTGACATAGGTATATTGGCCGTCTTTCTTTGTTTTACCTTGAAATTGATCGAATTAATCGAATAAATCGAATAAATTGTCAGAGATTAATCATTTCACCGCTTGATAGCGGCGAATCGGTGGTCGTCTTGACTCTTCAAAACTCAAGGATTTAATTGCTCTAAATGGTGGTTGCCTTAACCTTTCATGGCAATGAGACACCATCACCCTCTTGATTAATATTTTTATAAGATTGAAGAGGCATTTTTGTTTGTATATATACCTGAAACAAATTATAAGAATCAAGAGCTTGAAAGCATATTGAATAAAAATAAATTTATTCGGAGGTGTTGAGTTTGTAAACTCTTCCGATTGATATCTTAGCCTTAAGCATTTCACCCTATTTTATATGCTATTTTATTTATTGACTTCGTATAAGGCTGTTGGTGTGCGCATAGATTTTATTTGTTGGACTACGCAGAGTTAGAATGCACGGAGTTTACTTAGTGTTGTGTGAAGTTGATTTACTATACGGAGTTTATTTTGTTGGTTTGTGTCGGGTGTTTGCATGAGTCGAAACTGGAACTCTGATTTGCCTTTCATTTTTTAACATTTGGTATCAGAATCTGTTGTCCATCCTATAATTGCTTAAGTTTATTGCAGATTATTCCCGTTTATTTATTTATTTTCTGCTTGAAGGTTTATTTAATTTCTATCAATTTTTATAAATGGTTGCGTCTTGTAGTAGTTCTTCTCAAATTCAAGTTCTTGTTCTGAGCGAGAAGATATATGATTCTTTTTATATTCGGATGAGGACAATTTTGCATTCTCATGATTTGTGGACTTATGTTATTGATGGTTATGCCGAGCCAACTGATCCTTTAGCAGAATTGGCTCTCTCTAATGCTGACCATGTTTTGGTGAAAGAAAACAGGAAGAAGGATAATAAAGATCTTGGATTAATCCAACAAGGATTAAATGAATCCATTTTTATGAAGATTTCTAGTGTTGCATCTTCGAAGATGGCTTGGGACATTCTTGAAACGAGTTATCAAGGTGTGTCCAAGGTGAAGACAGTCAAGTTGCAAAATTTGAGAAAGGATTTCAAAAATCTGAAGATGATGGATAATGAAAGTGTTGATACTTTCATGACTCAAGTAATGAGTGTTGTGAACCAGCTCAGGCAGTATGGAGATGATGTTGAGAATAAAAGATTTATTGTGAAAGTGCAAGAAGTTTGAACCTGTTGTGGTACCCATAGAAGAATTTAAGGATTTAAGTCTAATGCAAATTGATGAATTAACTGGTTCTCTTGTTGCTCATGAATCTAGAATATCTCGAAATGAAGAAAGATCCATGAAGCGTGTTTCAAATACCAACTGCATGTTACCAGGGGCAGAGGCAGAGGAAGGTCTTATAATTATTGAAGAGGAGGTCAATTTTTTTTTCAAAGGGACACTAGAACTGAATGTGTCTGAGGAGAAGTTCTAGTAGAATCCTCCTAATTTAAGAGGGAGCAAACCTAGCAGCAAGAAAATCAAAGGTATGATAAAACTAAAGTACAATGTTACTATTGTAAGAAGTTTGGGCATTTTGCTAACAAATGTTGGAAGAAACAGGCAGATGATGGAAAGAAGTATGCACATATTACAAATGAGTCTTAGGATCATCAAAATCATGTGTTTTTGAACTGTTATGTCACTCAGGAAAGTGCAAATGATATTTGGTTTTTGGATAGTGGTTGTAGTAACCACATGACTGGTAATAAGGATTTACTTTCTTCTATTGATACTAGTCATCAGTCTGAAGTAAAACTGGGAAATGATTGTAAGGTTACAGTTAATGGTAAAGGTGTAGTTCTAGTTTACACTAAGAATAATTAGAGAGGAAATATTGACAATGTCTATTACTGTCTGGTTTAAAATGCAATCTTATTAGTGTTGGGAAACTATTGGAGAAAAATTACAATGTTTTCTTCAAGAATAAGGTATGTACAATCTATGATAAATTACTCAACAAACAATTGATTGCAAGAGTAGAGATGAGCAAGAATAGAATGTTTCCACTTGTTATGAGAAATTATTTGGCTGGTTCTTTGAATGCTTATAAAGATGGAATTTTATATGAATCTTGGTTGTGACATTTGAGATATGGTCATTTACATTTTGGTGGCTTAGATCTGTTACAGAATAAGCAGATGGTAAAGGGGTTTCCCTATATTTAACAACCTAGAAGCTCTTGTGAGAGTTGTATACGTGGAAAACATCACATAGAGAGATCTGTTTCAGGTGTTTCCTATAGAGCAAAATCTCCATTGGAAATTGTCCACACAGATTTATGTGGACCTATGAAAACACTTTCTTTAACTGGTTGTGTTTATTTTATGACTTTCATTGATGATTTCAATAGGAAGACATGGCTATATTTGTCGAAATAGAAATCTGAAGAATTTGATGTTTTTAAGAAGTTTAAGTCTATGGTTGAGAATGCGAGTGGTCAAACCATTCAAATCTTAAGGTCTGATAGAGGAGGTGAATACAAACTTAATGAATTCATTGAACTTTTTGATCTTCATGGAATTAAAAGACAACTTATTACTCAATATACTCCACAACAGAATGAAGTGGTTGAAAGGAAGAATCGGACCATCATGGATATGGCTCGAAGCATGTTGAAAGAGAAGCATCTTTCAAATAAATATTAGGGAGATGTAGTTCTTTGCTCTATTTTTATCTTGAATAGAAATCTGACCAAGACCGTGAGGGATCATGTACCTTAGGAAGCCTGGGATGGTAAGCCTTGCAATGTTTCTCATTTCAGAATTTTTGGATGTGTTGCATTTCCACATGTACCTACAGAAATGAGGGGGAAGTTGGATGACAGAAGCAAGATATGTATCTTTTTTGGATACACTGAAGAGTCTAGGGAATATAAACTCTACAATCCCATCACCAAGAAGTATGTAATCAACAGAGATATTCAATTTAAAGAAGATGAAGCATGGGATGGAAGTATTGATAAATCTGTTTCATAGGGAGCTATGTTACCTCGTGAAGAAGATGATGGAGCTGAGCAGGCTCAAGGAGATGAAAAGATGGTTCCACATGCACATACACCTATAGCAAGAAGCCCAACAAGGAAATCATCATATTTCAGCCCATCTCAATTTAGAACACCAAGAACTCATGAGCGTGGTGAGACATCTGGACATGGTGGACATCAAACATATTCACAGGTAAGTAGTGAATCAAATCCTACTTTAGAAAAATTGAAAAACATATTTAAAGGTCAAAAGAATAGGAGCTTAAGACAATTATATGATCAAAATGAAGAAGTAGATCAGATTTCAAATTTTTCATTAATGGCATGTGATCCTGTAAGTTTTGATGAAGTTGCTAAAGAGGATGTTTGGATAAAAGCAATGAATGAGGAGATTGATTCCATTGAAAGAAATAACACTTGGGATCTTGTAGATTTACCTAAAGGTAAGAAAAGTATTGGTGTTAAGTGGGTTTATAAGACTAAATTGAATGCAGAAGGTGAAGTTGAAAAGTACAAGGAAAGACTTGTAGCTTAGGGGTTTAGTCAGCAACCCGATATTGATTACAATGAGACCTTTTCTCCTGTAGCAAGAATTGACACAGTGAGGATGGTGTTAGCTATTGCAGCTCAAAATAAATGGATCATGCATCAAATGGATGTTAAGTTTTCATTCTTGAATGGATGTTTGGAAGAAGAGTTTTATGTAAGACAACCTTTGGGTTATGAGATTGATAAGTACAGAAATACAGTTTACAAGTTGAGGAAAGATTTATATGGATTGAAGCATGAATCCATAGTTTAGTATAGAAGGATTGATGAATACCTGATCTATCTGTAGATGATTTTAAAAATGCCATGAAAACAAAGTTTGATATCACTGATTTAGGATTGATGAATTATTTTCTTAGAATTGAAGTGGATCAATCTGATGATGGCATTTTCATTTGTCAAACTAAATATGCAAATGAAGTATTGAAAAGGTTTAAAATGCTAAATACTAAACCAACTGCAACAACAATGGAAATTGGTACTAAAATTAGCAAGTATGATGAGGGATCATATGTTGATCCAACTCTGTATAAAGGCTCGTTGGAAGCCTTATTTACTTAACAACAACCAGACCTGATATCATGTTTGTTGTAAGTTTAATTTCGAGATTCATGGAGACTCCGAAGAATACTCATTGGCAAGAATGGAAGAGGATCCTCAGATATGTTGCTGGAACAACTGACTTTGGTATTGGTATCCAATACACATTAAGTTTAAACTTTGAGCTGATCAGATATACTGATATTGATTTTGCAGGTTCCATTGATGACAGCAAAAGCACATGTGGGTATGTGTTCACTCTTGGATCTGGAGAAGTGGCATGGGCGTAACGGAAACAACCCATTGTGACTCTATCTTCTACTGAGGTAGAGTATGTTGCAACAGTTGCAGCTGCATGTCACGCTATGTGGATGAGAAGGGTCTTGAATGAATTGTTGCATGACCAGAATGATGCAACCCAAATTGTATGTGACAATAAATTTACCATTGCACTATCAAAGAATCATGTCTTTCACAAACATAGTAAGCACATTGATAGAAGGTATCATTTCATTCGAGAGCTGGTAACTGGTAAAGAGAATTTTGTTCAGTTCTGTAGATCTCAATAACAATTTGCAGAGATATTTACGAAGTCTTTGGGAAATGAATTGTTCAAAATTCATAGAAAAAATATTGAGGTGTGTAAGCTCTAATGCATTGTTTACATCAATTTTGTTTTTGTTTTTGAAATGATTAAGAGGGAGTATATCAGAGATTAATCATTTCACCGCCTAGATAGCGACGGATCGGTGGCCGTCTTGACCCTTCAAAACTCGAGGATTTAATTGCTCTAAACGGTGATCACCTTAACCTTTCATGGGAACTAGACACCATCATCGCCTTGATTAATCTTTCTTGATTAATATTTTTATATGATTGAAGAGGCATTTTTGTTTGTATATATATAAGAATCAATAGCCTGAAAGCATATTGAATAAACAAATTTTATTCGGAGGTGTTGAGTTCGTCAACTCTTCCAATTGATATCTTAGTCGTAAGCATTTCACCCTATTTTATTTATTGACTTTGTATAAGGATGTTGGTGCGCGGGCGGAGTTTATTTGTTGGGGAGTTAGAATGCACGGACTTTAGTTAGTGTGTGGAGTTTATTTACCGAGCAAAGTTTATTTACTGCGCGGAGTGTATTTTGTTGGTTTGTGTTGAGTGTTTGCATGAGCCGAAACTGGATCTCTGATATGCCTTCCATTTTTTAAATATCAGGTAATCTTAACAATAATTAATCTTAACAATAATTATCAATATGTGATCGGTTTCATTGTGCTTCAATATTAGAGGCTCCTTGGTATAGCCTGATTACCCATGAACCTCCAAGAACAACTGGATGCATGATATTCTTCACGTTGTTCATGGCCTCAGAACGTCAAAGCATATTTGGGCCTAACTCGAGGGATAACTTTAGTACCAGAGATTTTGTTGATAGGAATGCCTTTGGACCGCTTCTGACTGCTGCCTTTTTCTACATCAAACGTGATAACGAAAAGAAGAATGGGAATTCTTATAAAGAATCACCCAGATGCAATGGAAATAGGAGACCATCACACAGTAAGAGTGCCTATGCACTTTCAAAACCCATTACCCGAGAGCTTAAGCGTTTTAACAGCGAAAATCATAACAGAATCTTAAGCGTTAACGGAGCTTAGCCCATGTTTATTATCATCCCAAGCAAATTTTTGTTTTTATTTTTATTTGTTAATAAAAGTAGTTGAACACGTTTCAAAGTGAGATATTGATTTTTTCGTTTTTCTCTTACGCTTGAATGTTACAAAGTTGTTCAATACTACTTAAGCCGTTCGATGATATGATAGTGAAGAACCGGGTTGAACTCGAGATATGAATCCTGTAGCGCTTCGAGCTTTAGGCACATATCATAGGTGGAGGTTTAGATGCATATGTTCTAACTATTGCAACTAGCTAGGGGGTTAATGGCACCCAATTTAGGGGAAGTTTATCAGAATAGAAAAGGATGAGAGGGAAATATGTAGAAAAGAAAAAATGAGTGAAAATTATAAACAATCATATATTCATCTTAATTTTGGTTTCATGAAGATCAAATTTTTAGGTGTAAATTATTTTTCCCTAATTTAATATATTCAAAATAAATTAAATTACTTTAGTTTAATTTATATATATATATATATATATTTCTTAAAATGTTACAGTGTACATATACAATTTTCATATATATTTTTTTAATTATTATTTAAGAATTACACATACTAACTTCACATTGAATTTAACAAAAGAATCAACATTCACTTAATATTTTACTAGATCTAATACTAGAATCTAGAATCAGTCTCTCTTAATTTAGACTCAATTATACATCAACCTAATACTACGATGTAGAATGAACCTGTGTGAGCAATAACAAATAGTTGTTTCATAACAGATTATGAATAGAAATATACGTTAGCATAGTGTGAAATTAAATCGCATGACGACCTCTCTTGATTCGGCTAACAACAAACAACCCATCATTATGATCAATCCTAGAATGACTGCTAGTTCCAACAATATGCGT
>JASDQU010226343.1:5424-17726 GCA_032191745.1 Picea mariana | reverse complement strand
TTTTGCCGATGGTTTTCTATTTCCGGTTAAGGAATTAGGGTTTTGGACTAATCCAGGTCATTGGGTTAGGGTTTTGGATGCCGCTGGCTCCTATATGTATATTGTATTGTAAACAATGTATGAATATAATAATATATGCTGGTTTTCCTGGTTTGGGTTTCCAGGTGAAAAATCTCTGTGTAATGTTTGTATTTGCCATTGTCTCTTTTCTGTTCTTTTCTGAATATCAATTTCCAGTTGATATTGTACAAGGTTAGAATTTACAGATCCCACTAGAAAAGGGATGTGACTCATATCCAAACTGATCGAAGGCCACCTCACCCTGGAAGCTTCTATTCTATAAACGTTGAGAAGATGCCCTTTTTCTTTGTAAAAAAAATCATCGCACCCTTAATACTGAGAAAATTGCAACAACATCACAGGCCACTGTGATGCAACCTGCGTCGATCCTAAATTGTCGCACCCTCAACACTGAGTAAGGTGTGACGATCCATTTTATAAGGTTTTCACAAAGGAAAATATATTTTCTTCTTTATGGGAAAATGTGTCTTCATTCTTCTTAAGGGATTAAGACCATCGATCCTTCTAAATACAAAGGATAGGTGTACACAATTAAAGGTAATAGGGGTGAATAAAATAATGTGTAATAGTAAACCCCCCAAAGTATGAAGTTAGAAAAAAGTGATAGCTGAAATAATTTTTTGAGTGTGTGTAGGGAACAAGGAACATGTCGGTCAAAAACCTGCCAACAAACAAGGAAATACAATACAATAATATATCATCAATGAGGTAGGAATTCCCATACTCATAATACAAATGTCTCAAAGCATAAATTTCGACATGTAAATATCCATGTCAAGTAAGACAGATCATGGCCACCAAACATACATTGTGGATCCATGCCATTATGACTTAAATCTGAACATAGCCACCAAAAAGACACTGTGGATCTATGTGTTAAAGACTCAAATTTGAACATAGCCACAAGACATACATTGTGGATCTATGCAACAATACAATCTAAATATACTCCAACGCAACCTGAATATGTCAAAAAAGATCTAGGGTCTTCATCTCCACCATTCCATAGTATGAATCTAACCATGCAAATACGTGTGTTGAAGTCGAACATGGTAAAAACCACTTGATTATCATTCATTAGTGAATACCGTTAAAAATTGCTAGGGAAATCACCCTTAATGGTAATGACTCCTAAGGTACACTAGTACAATCCAACGGGTGTGAATTTATGATTTGAAGTCGAACACTAGGTGGAATCTCCCGATCAGGGGCCAGTAATGAAAACCCACTATCGAAAGCGAGGAAACCTTCCATTGAGGAATTCAAGTTCCAAGGCACCAATTATTTTCTAAGTCTAATTTGTGGATAATGAGTTTGAGTCAACAGGAAAAAAATCGTCACATGAGGGCCTTAATGTATCCCCCATCAATGACATGAAGCGGGTAAAAAGATTTGAAGTAGATCAGAGTAACAAGTGATTCAAGACTGACTCAAGGATAGCTGATGCAATAGAAGGCTTAAGGACTGTAGAAATGGTCAACGCAATAGAACGCTTTCCGGGTTGAACTTCTCTTTGAACATATTTATGACACGACAACTATCTTGGAAACACTGACTCAACAACATGGATCACATACCAATTTGTAATCTTATAAAGGAGTATGATCAAGAGACAAGTGGATTTTCCAACCTAGACACAAATTGAGTGAAACGATGTCATGTTCAAAAGCGACTCTTCCATAGAATAAATGTTTAGATACATTTCTTTCCCAATTTTAACCCACCATTTCTGGAAAGTACCTGTTTATTTTTACACAATCTTGAGGAGGATAACATATGCTTGAACTGTAAGCTCATCCTTCGGATGAGTCCCCCGGAGTATATTTAACGAACCCTAGGAAGGAGTGGTTTGGTCCCATTTGGACCTTTTGATGTTTGTTTTACGAGTCCAAAGAAAGAAAACTTAGTGGTATTTTCATGTTTATGGAATCTAAAAAGAACTTAAAGAGGACTCCATAACCTTTTCTAATCATGCTTGATTAGAGTGTTCCTTTTTCATAAAGTAGTATGATGAGACCGAAAAATAGATAACGGTAATAGGGGTGACAAAAGTAATGTGTAAGAGTAAGCCCCCCAAAGTATGAAGTTAGAATAGAGTGATAGCTGAAATACTTTGTCGAGTGTGTGTAGGGAACAAGGAACATGTCAGTCGAAAACCTGCCAACAAACAAGGAAATACAATACAATAATATATCATCACTGAGGTAGGCATTCCCATACTTAGAATAMAAATGTCTCAAAGCATAAATACCAATATGAAAATATCCATGTCAAGTAAGACAGGTCATGGCGACCAAACATACACTATGGATCCATGCCATTATGACATAAATATAAACATAGCCACCAAAAATACACTGTGGATCTATGTGTTAAAGACTCAAATTTGAACATAKCCACGAGACATACACTATGGATCTATGTAACAATACAATCTAAATATACTCCAACGCAACCTGAATATGTCAAAAAAGATCTAGGGTCTTCATCTCCACCATTCCATAGTACGAATCTGACCATGCGAATACATCTGTTGAAGTCAAACATGGTAGAAACCACTTGATTACCGGTCATTAGTGAATATCATTAATAAGTGCGAGGGAAATCACCATTAATGTCAATGAATCCCAAGGTACACTAGTACAATCCAACGGGTGTGAATTAATGAGATGAAGTTGAACACTTGACGAAATCTCCCGATCAGGGGTCAATAATGAAAACCCACTATTGAGACCAAGGAAACCCGCCATTGAGGCATGCAAGTTCCAAGGTACCAATTAGTTTCTAAGTATAATTCTTGGATAATGAGTTGGAGTCGACAGGAAAAGACTCACCACAGGAGGGCCTTCATGTATCCCCCGTCAATGACACGAAACAGGTAAAATGATTTGAAGTAGATTAGAGTAACAAGTGATTCAGGACTGACTCAGGGATGGCCGATGCAATAGAAGCCTTAAGGAATGAAAAAATGGATGACATAATAGAAGGATTTCTGGGTTGAACTTCTCTTTGAACATATTGACAACATGACAATTGTCTTGGAAATACTGACTCAACAACAGGGATCACAGAACAATTTGTAATCTTATAAAGGAGTATGATCAAGAGACAAGCGTATTTTCCAACCTAGACACAAAGCGAGTGAATGAGTGTCATGTTCAAAAGAGACTCTTCCATAGAATACATGTTTAGATACATTTCTTTCCCAATTTCCCCCCCACCATTTCTGTGAGTACCTCTTTATTTTTACACAAGCTTGAGGAGGATAACAAATGCTTGAACTATAAGCTCATCCTTCATATGAGTCCCCCAGAGTATATTTAATGAACCCTAGGAAGGAGTGGTTTGGTCCCATATGGGCCTTTCGATGTTTGTTTTATGATTCCAAAGAAAGCAAACTCGGTGGTATTTTCATGTTTATGGAATATAAAAAGAACTTGAAGAGGACTCCATAATATTTTCTAATCATGCTTGATTAGAGTGTTCCTTTTTCGTAAAGTAGTATGATGAGACCGAAAAAGAGATAAACTATCGTTCAACATACTTTTTCTTCAAATACTTTAATGAGCGTGAAAAAACCAGATCGTTTGTCAATCCTTTCATATTTAAAGAGTCTGGAAAGAGATTAAAGAGAACTCTAGGGGGTTCCTTTTTCGTATAACCTTTACGAGTCCGAAAAAGTGATAAAAGTATACTCGATTACATTCTTAGGTATTTACGAGCATGATAAAGAACAAACACTAAGATCATGATTGTTTTCATTTTTACTCAATCTTAAAACAAAACAAAACTATGCTTGGGATAGACTTTATTTTTACACAATATTAAAACTAAACAGAACTACGCTTGGACCTTGTTTCCTTTTTACACAAGCTTGAACCAGAGGAAATTATTCTTGAGGTAGGTGGTTTCATTTTTACACAAGCTTGAATCGTAGAAAACTTTGCTTGAGGTAGGCTTCATTTTTACACAAGCTTGAAACTAAAGAAAACTATGCTTGCGACTTCCCAACGCATTATCCAAGGATGGTTTGTACTTTCCCCCTAGCTTAAGAAGATAGCGACTTAACTTCGTCATGAATTTTATAGGCTGTAAGCATTACCCCCTTGTTACACATCAAAATTACTCACTTCGATGATGTCTCACTGTCATTATTGCAGGTGTCACACTTTTGTCACAAGTGTCGCAGAAATCATACTGTCGTCTTGCTTGTGTCGCATCGCGAACAACATCATAATAACACTTGATATATCCTCTAATACTAGTTAAAATAAGGAAATATATCATTTGACGAAGAGTGAAAACTTTTATCTTGAGGAATTACCATATTTAAAGAATTTCTGGAGGTCGACGTTCCCTTGCTCACTCACAAGGAGCGCTGCAATGCTTTGTGGCCCACTTTGAGGGAGCATTGAGTTGTTGAGAAAATCATGGGACTGTTGGACACACCTACCACACTTAGAGGGGGGGTGAATGATTGTGGGGATATTTTCCCCAAAAATTCCCTCTTACACAAAAATCATTAGTTAACACTCGACATTTACTCATTACTCATTGTTGTCATTAATAATCAGTTAGATGTGAATAGATATCATCAATATATCATCAACAAATTATCTCCACAAGTAACATAAGATGTATGTACAATTTTTCTTTTTATTATGGACAACAATCCGTGGTTTTTTTAGCAACAACTGAATAGAGTACAACTCTACAACAACACCAACTCTATAATGCAAGAATCATCTTACACACTCAGCACCAACCAAGATGAGGCAACAATCCTCAACATATATCAATTTGCAACAGGTACACTACCTATCAGTATTGCAGCCCATGTGTGTATGTGCCCTGGCTCACTACAACCCACATGTGTACGCGTCRTGGCTCACTACAGTCCGCGTGTGTATGCATCCAATGTATACACCAACCTGTGTATACCTTATGAACTATTAGGGTTTATCCTTCAAGATCAACTCAGACCCTCTACAACYATTATATCATTCTCTTTTGTCTCTGACTGTCCAGTCTTACCACCAACTAGTCACAACACATCCAAGCTTTCCAATAGTCTACTCATGCTCCATAATCAATCAATATGAATGTTATCTCAATCATGTATAAAMAACTAGTATACCATAGCAATCATGTCATCACTGAATCACAAGAGTACTACTCACTCCATCAACCAAACTAAACCACATCATAGCATCCATACCAAGAATTCCCTAAGCATTCACAACACAACAAACAATACTATCCATCAAGACAATAATGCAACCATACTAGTGTCTTAGTTATAAATCCGAGCCCATAGAATGCAGATATGGAACCTGCCACAGTCTTCAATAGCCTGTCATTAGCTCTAACACAAGTCTTCATGATTTTATCCACTGTACGCGCCCTGTCCTCATGTAGCCCACGTATGTACGCGCCCTGGCCCATTACAACGTGTGTACACCTCATAAAATAGGGGTTTTGAAGCTCTGAGACTTTTGTTGTCAATATATCCAACATTTGTTGAAACTTTGATGCGTCCATGTGATCCTCCTCTCGCTCTCTTCCTTAGAATAGATCTTCAATCATGCTCAAGAGATCCATATCAAAGATGCTCTCACAAGAAACTCTTCATGAATACTCCAAGATATATTCTCACAAGAATCTCTCCATTCATCCAAAAAAAGGTTGATCTACAAGAGACCATTGCTATATTATTTATACTTTGATTCTCTAGGTCACTTAACCTATTTTCCTTATTTTAGGGTTAACCACTTTCCATAAATAGAAAGTTCTCCAATACTTTATCATTTAAATATTCCTTCTTGATTTTGTCACCTTACTTTATCATTTCTTGATTTTGCCACTTCTCTTTATCATTTAAATAATGATTTCTTCTTTTAAAGCACTTTGACTTCTTTGACCTTGTGGGCTTCAAGCCAACATGTGAGGGTCCTCCAACTTTGTAAGGCCATAACTCTGAAACTGTGAGGAGTTATGTGACATTCCACATACCAACAGAAATGGAATGACACACACTATCCATATAGGATAGTTTCACCAACAAATTCATTTATCTTCATCTCATTATTCCACATACAAGCATGGGTCATCCAACCATTCTTCTAGGATAACTCAATTTGCAAAGCGTCTTCCTGCGAGGGATTTCACCATAAGGGGACCACTTTGGAATTCATCCATTTGTGCACCTTATCAATCATGATAAGACAATAATGAGTCATCAAACTATGCATAATATATCAAAGAATCCATATTTATTGTGTATCAATGACAACTCATTGATCCATCTTCATCAATTGGTTTCGACTTGACATCTATCATTCTCATCAAGGATAACACATTACATCAATCAATCAATCCTTTGACATCAATCAATCAAACCATTGACATCAATGACAACATGATCCAACAATCTCCCCCTTTGGCATTGCTGGCAATACCAACATTGATGTCAACACCAATTACCAATTATTGATGTCAACATGTAGATAAGGAATGCTCTACATAAATAGTCAATGCGACTGTCTTTCATTCCCTTTGAGCTGCAAACTTTGACTTGTTCTTCAATGAAACTGATCCACCTATGGCTGCCTTCCAAATAGCTTCTCCCATTTCCTTCAAATGTATTCTCATCTCTATTCTCCAAGTAGAATAGTTTTCCTCATCAAGAATTGGAACTTCGTCATCCATTTGTGTGTCTATGGATCTCCTTCAAGCTTGGTATGGCTTGTAGTGAAGGCCTGCTCTGATACCAATTGTTGGACACACCTACCACACTTAGAGGGGGGGTGAATGAGTATGGGGATATTTTTCCCAAAACTTCCCTCTTACACAAAACTCATTAGTTAGCATTCGACATTTACTCATTACTCATTGTTGTCATTAATAATCAATTAGATGTGAATACATATCAACGACATATATCAACAATGTATCATCAATAAATCATCTCCACAAGGAACACAAGATGTATGTACAATTTTTATTTTTATTATGGACAACAATCATGTGTTTTTTCAGCAACAACTGAATAGAGTACAACTCTACAAGAGCACCAGCTCTATAATGCAAGACTCAACTTACACACTCAGCACCAACTAAGATGAGGCAACAATCCTCAACAGATATCAATCTACAATAGGTATGCTACCTATCAGTAATGCAGCCTGCGTGTGTACATGCCCTAGCTCACTATAGCTTGCGTGTGTACACGACCAGTGTATACAATAGCATGTATATACCTTTTGAACTATTAGGGTTTATCCTTCAAGATCAACTTAGATTCTTCGCAACCAATATACCATTCTCTTATGTCTCTGACTGTCCAATCTAACCACCAGTCAATCACAACACATCCAAGCTTTCCAATAGTCTACTCATGCTCCACAATCAATCAATATGAATGTTATCTCAATCATGTATAAAATACTAGTATACCATAGCACTCATGTCATCACTGAATCATAATAGTATTTCTCACTCCATCAACCAAACTAAACCACATCATAGCAGCCATACCAAGAATGCCCTAAGCATTCACAACACAACGAACAATACTATCCATCAAGACAATAATGCAACCATACCAGTGTCTCAGTTATAGATCTGAGCCCATAGAATGCAGATATGGAACTAGGGATAGTCTTCAATAGCCTGTCATCATCTCTAACACAAGTCTTCATGATTTTATCCACTGTACGCACCATGTCCTCATACAACCCACATATGTACGTGCCTTGGCCCATTACAACCCATGTACACCTCAGAAACTAGGGTTTTTGAAGCTCCGAGACTTTTTTCGTCAAGATCTCTGACATTTGCCATAACGTTTATGCGTCCATGAGATCCTCCTCTCAATATCTTCCTCAGAATATATCTTCAATCATGCTCAAGAGATCCATATCAAAGATGCTCTCACAAGAAACTCTTCATGAATACTCCAAGAGATATTCTCACAAGAATCTCTCCATTCATCCACAAAAAGGTTGATCTACAAGAGACCATTTCTATCTTATTTATACTTTCATCATCTAGGTCACTTAACCCATTTCTAGGTCACTTAACCTATTTTCCTTATTTTAGGGTTAACCACTTTCCATAAATAGAAAGTTCTCCAATACTTTCTCATTTAAATATTTCTTCTTGATTTTGTCACCTTACTTTATCATTTCTGGATTTTGTCACTTCTCTTTATCATTTAAATAATGATTTCTTCTTTTAAATCACTTTGACTTCTTTGACCTTGTGGGCTTCAAGCCAACATGTGAGGGTCCTCCAACTTCGTAAGGCCATAACTCTCAAATTTTGAGGAGTTATGTGACATTCCACATACCACCATAAATGGCATGACACACACTATCCATATGGGATAGTTTCACCAACAAATTCATTGATCTTCATCTCATTATTCCACATACAAGCATGGGTCCTCCAACCATTCTTCTAGGATAACTCAATCCCGCAAAGTGTCTTCCCATGAGGGCTTTCACGATAAGGGGACCACTTTGGAGTTTATTCATTTTTGCACCTTATCAATTATGATAAGACAATAATGAGTCATCAAACTATGCATAATATATCAAAGAATCCATCTTTATCATGTATCAATGACAACTCATTGATCCATCCTCATCTACGCATATTGATCCATATTCATCAATTGGTTTCCACTTGACATCTATCATTCTCATCAAGGATAATACATTACATCAATCAATAAATCCTTTGACATCAATCAATCAAACCATTGGCATCAATGACAACATGATCCAACAGGGACAAATCCCCCTTATATCTGAAGTCAGCTAAGAAATATCTGAGTTAGTTTGGCTCGAATCCAAGTTTTAAGGTTGGATCTAAGGGGAGTTCCAAAACTGATGGAGTAATATACTCAACTTATCCCAAGAATATCTAAGGTGGTTAAGACTCTCAAAGCCTATATAAGGAGGCATCCTCATCGTGAAAGTGGAGGAATAATCAATGAAAATTATTGTCATTTTTATTGTCAAACATTCAAGTAACGGATTGGACAAGGAGAGCTTGGTGAGGCCGCTACATCTGCATCTACACTTTTTAATCACCTTATTTTGTTCTCATTAATACATGTGCTTGGCCTATTTCCTTCAAGATTGTGTACATTTGCATGAGCTTATCTTTTGGATAAATCTAACTTTAAACTAATCATGGTAGAATAGGAAGTATGCTTTGTCTTCATGGTTTATTGGATTGCAGAAATTGTTGAAAGGCTTGGGGATCAAGGCTCAACTTGGAATGAGTGAGGACAAACATCGTGAAAAGGTACTCATACTCTCTTCCTCTTCTCTATTGAATAGTTTAGTTATTTTTAAAGGAAAGTCAATGTTCAAACTTAGCACTTTTCTGTCTTAGTCATAAGGGTCTAAGATCCAAGAGGGAATTCACTTGTCTGCAGGGAAATTTTCCTGAAACAGAAATTGGTGATTCCATTGGGGATCGAAGCTTTCAATTTTGGTTTCCTCCCTTGTTCTTGTTTTAATCTTTTCTCACCTTTAGATCCTATTCACTATGTTTTTCTAGTTTTTAGATGTGTTGTTGGTTTTGAATTCATCTTACACACACTGATTTTCAAAGCTTTCCTGAGTTGCTTGGTTTCTGGGTTAAAATTCTTCATTCTCAGACACCAGTGCTCCCCTACCTTTATATCCAGAGTGCTAGCGCTCCCCTGAAGTGCTTTACAGAGAGTTGCAATGCTCTGGTGCCTTTTACACCAAAGCACCAATTTTCTGCTCTTTTGAAATTTTTTGGGGATACCTTTATGGGGGTACTTTTTGGTTTTTTGATCCGCTCAAGACTGTTGCTATCAGGATGTGTCTTCTGTAAATATTGCAACCATTTGATTTCGACGGGTTTTTGATGATTTTTTTGGTTTTTAAAAGATATTGACATCATTCTTCCTTGTTTTGAATCATTCTTCTTCTTTGAGATCTGGAGTTGGTTTTGATACTTTCTCGTTTATCTGATTGCATGAAAGTTGTTACAAGGAGGTTTAGAGATATGTGTATTGTTCCATTTGATCTTTGATGTTATCTTTCCAAGCAATTCCTCTTGTTTGAGTTTTGGTTTTCTTTTTGACAATTTGGTTTTGTTTTTGCTTCTTATTTGATCATAATGATAGTGTGTTTTTTGTTTATATGATGTTTGCTTCCAATTTGCTTACAACTTGCAAAGAATGAAATCCGGTTGGCATAAGAAGCTTTGAATCAAGTTGATTATAATTCACATTTAAACAAAGAGATATATTTTCACGATTGGATGTGTTGGGCTCCGGATTTATAACATTTTCTTGCTGGTTCTTGAAGATATTGTTTACTCTCCCGAAGTCTTTTGCTTAGCAAATGGCATTCTTTCAGTGCTATTCATATTTTGTTACACATATATGTTCCGCTGTATACAGAAATCATGAAATACTTCCAAAACCACAAATGAGCGAAGAATTCAATTATAAATGCAACAATAATCCTCTTCTGCGGAGAATATCTGAACTTTGCAAAAATGCAGGGTGTTGGCTTGTAGTGGATAACACTTATGATTATTTTATATGGGTTGAAACATACTTGTGAAGAGGCTCCACACATTATCAATGTATTCTCTTTTTCTAAAAGATTATGGTATGATGGGCTGCATATCCTTCTGAAGTCGAGGGCCTTGGAGCACAAGATAATATCCCAATATGTGCTTCAATCATTGGACAAAAGCTTGCTCTGTATTCACTGGAGCTTGGCCCTGAATGGGTGAAGGAAAGGGTTTAAAAACAAAGATATAATTTTGGATGCACTATCACCTCTTGGTGCAAATGCTGTAAAGGGCGAACAAGGAGCAATTTATCTCTGGAGCAAAGTTACCAAGTGGTGCTTCTGATGATGTTGAAGTTGTTAAATGACTTGCAAAAGACATGGGGTTATTGTTATCCCCGGTAGTGCTAGTGGAGGACCAGGGTATGTTTGTGTTTTATTTGGTCCCAGGGATTGCTTTCTTCTTAATTTTTCAGGTAGAAAGATCTCGGCAATATTATTCAAGATGTGCAAATTGTTAAGGTCATCATTTACTTCAGTTTCTGGGGTTAGTGGGCAATATGCAAAATGCCAACCATTATAAATACCAAGATAAGTTGGACTCTGAACAACTAAACAGAGTGCTCTGCAATTTGAAGAGGAATCGCTATAGCTGGACTTTGAATCATTGGCTCTCAACGAGCACTCAACAACTGGCATCAAATATTTATCTATGCCACTTCACATATGCAGATTCATGCATGTATAACGCAAGGAAGAAAATTGTGGAACGATTGACTGTGTAAAACGTGTCTCAAAACGTGTCTAGCTGGCATCAATCATTTAGATTCGTGCATGTAGAACGCAGGGAAGAAAACTGTTTGTCAAGTATATGTAATCTCATGACACGGGTAAAGGCAATCTTAAATCGATTGGCTATGTAAAACGTGTCTCAAAACGTGTCTCAAAACCGTTTTGTAATTCCTTGTTTATCTAGGGCGCAAAGCCATGCATTGGGGGGATCTGAAACGTTATATACAGAGCGACTATGCTCGGGGGAGGAGATGGACGTAGCATAGATTAGATAGAGGAATGGAAATCTCCAAGCACTGTATTGTTCTTATTTTCAATAAAATAGTTAAGAGTTGTTCCATTAATTCGATTTTTGATATTGCCAGTTTGTTGTTAGTAATATTCAATATGCATTGAGTGAGCCAGTCTGTGGACAGAGAAGGCAGGGCCCCCTTCGATGGAARCARAGCTGTGTAGATTGCATTTACAATAGACATTATCTTTCAGYCRTTTTCTCATTGATTTCATAGAACAGAAATAGCATTTTATTCGATTGCAACAGAGGGTTTAGCATTTCAAGGTTCAAGTTTAGACGTTATCTTTTCAGCCATTGATTTCATTTCTTTCAGTTTTCACATTCAGACTGCTTAACATTCAGGAACTAGCCTGGATATCTCATGAGATAGAGAAGTTTCCTTTGATTACAGTAGATGGTTTCATTGCATTATAAAATAGAAGGTTGCTGAGTTGTGTGGAGTAATAAGTAGCAGAATCTTAATTGTTTTCAGTCATCAGTGTGCAGTAGACCTTTTACATGCATATACAGAGCAGTTTTATGAAGTTAGTACAGGTTAGTACAGCAGAACGAGTGCAAGTCAGTAC
>JASDQU010226341.1:1948-17408 GCA_032191745.1 Picea mariana | reverse complement strand
TTTGTTTCTTTGGATCTCTGCAGTCTTTCTTCAGATGTCCTTTCTTCCCACAATTCCAGCACTCTATCTTTCCAAGTCTGGATTTGGATCTACCCTTCCTAGAATTTCCGCAGTTCCCTGATCCCTTTCCTCTATCCTTTTGTCTTCCCCTGTTCTCCATGTTCAACGCATTACCTGATGTCTCATATGTGATTTTCCATCACATTT
The DNA here is from genome assembly GCA_032191745.1 of Picea mariana. NCBI lineage: Eukaryota > Viridiplantae > Streptophyta > Pinopsida > Pinales > Pinaceae > Picea > Picea mariana. The sequence goes on along the minus strand of JASDQU010226341.1, from coordinate 17,201 downwards.
CCTCACTAAGGATAACAACAACAACATCATCAAATTTTAAAGTATTTGAACTAGAGACAGAGTTACTTACAACCATGACCAAGCTGTTCCAACTTTCTGGCAATGAGCACAATATTAGAAGAGCCTTGACCTCATCATCAAAGTCCACTTTTACAGAACTTAGTTGATTAGTAACCGTATTAAATTCATTTAAATGATCTGGAATAGACCCACCTTCTGACATCTTCATATTAAATAATCTCTTCATTAGAAATACCTTATTGGACACCGAGGGTTTGTCATACAATTTGGCCAATGCGTCCATCAAACCCTTCGTTGTCTTTTCTTTGGAAATATTGAAATTCACTGACACTGCCAGGCTCAGCCGTATCGTTCCTAGAGCCTTTCTGTCAAGGATCTCCCATTCTTCATCCTTCATGGCCGTCCGCTTCTTTTCTACTCCACCCAATGGTAGGAACTTCTGATATAAATAATCTTCCATATGCATCTTCCATAACTGGTAGTTTTGGCCGTTAAATTTCTCGACCCTAAACTTTCCATCTTCCGACATTTCTCCCACTCGAATCAGGAACCCTCTTTTCCTGCAACTTACCTTTCGCTCTGATAATAGTTGTTAGAAAAACAGGACCGTGGAGCAATAAAATAAAACAAATGCGGAAACAAAACACAGAAGATACATAATACAATAGATACACAGATTTACGTGGTTCACCCAGTGTGGGCTACGTCCACCAGAGAAATTGTCAGGTCCTTCCTTTATTATTATCCAGCATATGAAGGGATACAACCTACAACAAACCCGCTGTAACTTCCTCTTCTTTCTCTCACAGTCTTCTATCTCAGAATACAATATTCATCATCAACCATAGCCGCAATACATTTCCCTCATAAAAGAGGGTTTCCTTCTAGGGAAAAAAACCCTAACATAATCTCTACCGTTAGATCTGCAACCTTATAATGAACAGTCCAAATTTACAATGAAATTACAATATACATTTACAAGGCAATTTTTCCTTCGGGGGCTTCGCCCCCAAACCNCCCCCCTGAACCCGCAAAGGGGGAACCCCCCCTCTGCACTCCTCCGCGTGGAAGAGTGTACATACTTCTGGGGTGTAAATAATTCATGGGGTATAAACATAGCTAAAAGCAAGGACCTCTGAATCAGGAAGATAATCAGGCTCCACAACCAACACCACCCCCAGACAGATGGCCAAACTGAGGTTGTAAATCGAATGATTGTACATATATTTCACATGTATAATTCAAAGCACCCTCACACATGGGATGAGAGCCTTTCTTATGTCCAACATAGCTACAACCGAGCTCTGCATAGCTCAACCGGCCACAACCCCTTTCAAGTGGGGTTGGGATTCCAACCATTGGGTCCCATAAATGTTGCACTTCCCCTTGCGGTCACCTCGACCGAGTCATCTCTTTCTCCAACTGAAGCTGACAAAGCCACTTGGTTCATTGAGTGGATCCAACACACCCACCAACAGGTTCAGGATATCCTACATAAGTCCAATGATAAGTACAAACAACGCCATGATCAACATCGGGTGCAACATAAGTTTCAGGTGGGCAACAAAGTTTGGTTGCACTTGTAGAAAGAACGCCTTACAGGACCCCATTAGAAGATTCACCCACTCCATTATGGGTCATACACTATCACCAAGGTCATGGGGGATAATGCTTTTGAGCTCAACATTCCTCATTTCCTTGGCCTGCACCCAATGTTCAACATGGATCTCCTTCACCCTTATTTCCCACCATTATTGGACACCTCAGAAGTAGCAGAACAACTGACACCAACAGAGCTCAACACCGACTACATACAACAGGCATCCGATGATCAGATTGTGGACAGACAGATCAAGGGCACTCAACAACAAAGGATCCAGCTTTATCAAGTCGTCAAAGCAAGGCAGCTCCTACACCAAGGCAAGTGGCTCACCCGAGGCCAAATTCAACAGAAATTTCCTCATCTGATGGGGGACCTCAACACAATGGAGACCATTGATTCCTAAGGAGGGAGGATTGATCCATATGTATATCGTTGGCCACCCACCTTTTCCAACTAGTTCAAAATAGTTTTTTGACAATTTTGGTGGTTTACTAGTTTTAGCAGTTTTAACTTCCGAGGCCATTTTGAGGGCCTAAATGAAGGTTTTTCATGATCAAGCTCCTTAATGATAGCTAAATGCATTATTGATCCCCTAAAATTAATCTTCTCGACGATACCTTTCCAACAGGCTATCACACGCCTAAAATGGATATCATATGCAAAAGTTACGACCTCGGGAAGTTGATGTACTAACTTACCCAAACGGGGCCCACATGAATTTTGGCGCTTCATCTCCGAGGGTTAGGTTTTTGGATGTCTAGGGTTTTTGGCATTCTTTATTATTGTAAAAATGCCTTTAGATCCTCATTGTAACCTTCTTCTTTTGAATGTGCATTGCCTTCACATCTCTTATCAAAGATAAGCCACCACCATTCCAGCAAGCTTGTTTCCGCTACATTTTACAGTTTCAGCTTATTTTGTTATTGAATAGAAAACCAGTTTTACTGTATCTCTATTATTTTGTGTTAAGAACATGTTAATAATCTGTATTCATTCCGTTATGCTCATAAAATCCATATCAACATGTCTCTTGACCTTTCATGCATGAGATCATAAGCCCTACAATCTCTATCATCATGTCCTACAGACTTACAAAATGTATAGTATAGATTTGTAGGTGTTTGGACACACTTTTTCATGTAGTAGCACTCACCAGTACGATGTCTATTTCTGCATACTTTGCACCAGGGTAGGTTGACTTGCTTCAAGGGGCTTGGTTCTCTTGAGGCCAAATATTCATGGAATAAAGGACAATGTTACTTATCATGGCCTTTTGATCTGCATCTTACACACCAGATATCGTCTCATTTTTCCTTCCCCTTGTCCTTCTTCATATCCTCGACCTGCAGAGACAAACTAGTCAGTTGGCTCAAGATCTGGCTCATACTTGAGCTGGATTCTCCCACAGGGGTTGATTCAAGTTTCATAGCGATCTCTAACGCCTCATCCCGCAAAGTGATTTTTTGCTGCATCAGAGGAACTCTAATGTGTGGTAACAGGGAAAAGATGAACCATTATTTATTTTTTTCATCTGGGATCCGAAAATTTAATCGTCCTGTTAAGGTCTTGAATCTTTGATCGAACTCCCAAATAGGCTCGGCTACTTTTTGCTTGATCTCCTTCAGTTCTGTAATACATTGAGACTCTGACTTAGGTTTCTTGAACTCTGCAATCAATGCATTCTTGATCTCGCCCAGTGGCTTAGGCTGCGCAAGTCCTTGAACAAGTTTCATGTACCAGCTCAATGCGTGATCCCTTAAGGTAATGTTGAACTGGGTCCTTTTAATAGCTTCGTCGGTGACATTTTTAATATTCCATACGACTTCTCACAGAAACCAATTTTGATTAGGGTCTTTAGATCCATCTCCCCTAAAGATAGGAAGTCTCATTTCATCTTCCATAGATCTTCCTAGGGTTCCTGACTGAATATGTTGTGGGCTACTATGGATAGTTCTCTGGACACTCTGGTGGCTGGTATTACTCTGGTTACTTAATGTTGAATCAACATGAAGGATAATAGTACTCACTTCAATGGTTTGCATGGTCTTTGAGCCTTCAAGCCCTCCTCAATGAAGCTCTTCAACTTGTCCTTCCTCTGTCCTGATGGGTTCTGAATGTTCTTCGTCCGTCATTTCTGCTTCTTCTCCACTGTAGAAACCCTCTTCTCTGTAGTTTTTCTTGAATAGGTTCTCAAGGTGAACCCCTCTAAATACTCTTCCATTGCGCATATGTTCAACTTCTGTGTCGTTGTCACTGTCTGAATTGTTGAACATTAGCCATTTTGGATCCAGCCAATCTATTGTATCTTCAATATGTTCTTCTCATGCAACAACATCTTGATTCTCAGCTTAAAAAAGTGTAAAATTTTTCCTTCGGGTCCTTTAAAGAAATATCTTTCAGCTTCATTGTATGACTCTACTCTGTCAACAACAAACTCTGTGATGTACCCTCCAATGGTACTATCGAACCAGCAATCTACTTCTCGTGATACGGTGTTATCAACTCTTTTGACCTTCTTGATCAACTCCGACATCCAAACTACAGGAAGTCTAGATCGAATCTCGAACTGTGTATCGACTAATCTAGCTAGTGACTCATACAACTCTTGGTGGATTCCTCCAAAGAATATCTCGTGTATATCTATAAAAATGTACTTCTCCAACCAGTCCTCTGCACTAAGATTAGGGTTCTTGTTCTGGGCTTCAACAAAGTCCTTTTCATGATCTTCTATCCACTTTTGAGTTTCTGTCTTCGATGGAAACCACCTTGACATTCCCTCAAGAATATTCATGTTCTAGCAATGGAACCATTTGTTGGCACAAGGGCAGACCCAGGGTTCATCTCCAAGAGCACACCAACAAGCCCTAGCTACTTGCCCTTTCAGCAACACCTGCGAAGTAGATGCAGTCTCACCCAAAGCAGCTATGAGGGGGTTGAAGGATAGAGATGTCTACAACCAGGGGAATATCAAGTGGATCTAGTACAACAACAACACAACATGCATCTATCACTTATCAAGCTAGATCTACCCTGCACAGTTATAGATCTGATCTAATACAACAATGCAAATAATAATATAAGAGTGACAGAGATCCAAGCATCAACCACACACACAACACAAGATGTACATGGTTCACCCTCTCTCTAGGGCTACGTCCACAGAACTATGCTATATTATATTGATGTAAAGAATACAATTCTTTTCTGCGCTCTCAACTCACAGATCTTCTTTCTTCTTTTCTCTTTCTCTCCCCTTCCTGTGCACCCAACTGTAGGACCTAACCTTCACACACAACTGAAGATATTACAATACCATAAGGCTCTCTCTCTCAGCACTTCCCTCTCTCAATACAATAATGTATCACCACAACAATGGGGCTATATCGACAACAATATCCTACCAACCCAACCTAGGCCCTTTAGACCTCTATTTATACATTAAAATCATTCACCGACAGCCTTAGGCCGAAACCTAGGTGCTAAAACCTAAGGCGTCTAAACCCTAGGTCAACTTGACCCACTTTTTCTGGGCTTCGCCAACCTGTCTTTCCTTTCCTCTGGCGCAGTGCTCCAAAGCATCCAATGGTGGCTTTTTCCTGCTTGTTGAGTTGTCCTCGATCCTTCTTCCTTGCTTATCTATCGTCCCCGATCTCCTTTCATCCAACGACTCACTTTTTTCGTACTTCACTCCATATTTTCTGCTCGTCTACTCACTTCGACCCAGTGATAGTTACTGTGTCTTCCACGAAGTTCACTTTTGACCTTTTCTTTCTTGATCTTCACTCTCTTCCATAACCAAGGGCCAACAACGTTCTATGTCAATCGGTCAACCTCTCACCACTAATGCATCTTTGGTCAATCCTTCCATGTTCTCCCTTCTCATTTCTACTGATAGTAGAGATGAAACCACGTCGTCTAGTGCTAATGTGGTTGTATTACTCACTATATCCATGACTAAGTTATCCCAGGAGTCTGAAAAAGAACATAATAGGATAATACACTTCTCCTCCTCAGTGATTTTAATATCCACAAAAGATAATTGGTTTATAATGGTATTAAACGCATTTAAATGGTCAGTCACCAAACTACCCCCACTCATCCTCACGAGATATATTTTATTTCTAATAAACAACTTATTTACTAGGGATTTCGACTGGTACAAGATCCCAACTTGTCCCACATTTTCTTGGTTGAATCTTCACCTGATACATTCAGTAGTATTGAATTTGCAAGACAAAGTCAAATCATACTCCTTGCTCTTCTCTCAAGTTTCTCCCATTCTTTTGTTGACATACCTGTTGGCATCGTACTTGGAGAGACTATTGTCCATTGTTATTAATCTACAAGGAGATATTCAATTTTAAGCTTCCAAATCTCAAAATTCTGGCCATTGAATTTTTTGATCTCTATTCTCAAGCTACTCGCCATTCTTTAACATGATATTTAACACAATCTTTAAATATTTCTGACTTACAACTCTTACTGAACCTAGAGTTTAGCTCAGATCCAAGGTTGTTAAACCAAGATATGATACCACATGTTAGGAAACAAGGAACACTTCGACACTAAACCTAGCAGAAGAGAGGAAGAAACATTTAAACAAAAAAGTAAATGACAAAGAAAACACAAGGTACATAGAGATTTAACCTGGAAAAACAACATTCCTTGAGCGTTTTGCTCTCTTGTTGTCTTGTTTATTCATAATAAAAAGTTACATGTCTAATCTTGGTCCACACCTAAGACACAATCGACACCATACCTTCTTTCTTTACACAAGAACAACCTTGTAGCCAATTTGGCTTACATCTACATGATCAACAACCTCTAAAACAATTTCTCTAAAGATTATATTTTACAGGATTACAACACACCTTTTTTATAGGATTTACAGTAGGAAAAACCCTAAATAAAAGGCACCCAAAATGGTTACATATCCATGCATATCATTGGCTACAAATCCTGTGAATATTAGGATTATGTTACAGTCAACTACCAAGTCAGATTACCATTTGACTATCGATCAACCTTCATTCAGTCTACAGTTGGTTGCCATATTCCTTCTTATCGACCTCTCATCAGTTGACCTCTTCGAATTGATGTTGATGTCTTATCCCTTCGACTTCTACTTTACCCGGTTGAACCACCTCAACCTTTGACTTTGATTGTCATTTGATCCAACTCGACTAGACTTTCACTGCAAAGAATATAACAACCCAGCAATAACTACATGGATAGAGGATGAAGACAGAGTCACAGCTTTGAAAGAACATCATTACAAATTGATGCAACTAGAAGAACATAGAGCATAAGCTACATTGGCCATTCAAAAGAGGCGGGAAGCAATAAAAATACATTTTTACCAAAGTTCCACAATGATGGATTTTCATAAGGGACAATTGGTGTTGTTATGGAACAGGGTAAAAGAAAAGTCTTCATTGCATTCCAAATTCGATGCTCTATGGATTGGGTCCTATCAAATAGAGAAGCATGTGGCTTCAATTCTTATTTTCTCAAAGATATGAATAGAATATTGGAGAAGTTGTTTGTAAATGAGTGACGTATCAAGCACTTCTTTGTATGAATAACTTGTCGATCCTTGCAGTCACTATAACATATTCTCACCATTGTTCGTACCATCTTTTCCATTTTCTTTTATTGCAAGTATTTTTCCAATTTATATTCCTAATTTTTTTTTCATTTTGACTCTATGCCCAATGATTAAGTATTTATGGATTCTTAGCAATCCATAGATGGTCACTATCCCACAGTTAAAGTCGAATGTTGATACCTTTTCCCTTCTTTTACCTAAGAATGAATTTCCCATGCATCCCTTTTATATATAAAACTTTAGTCATGCGAATTCGGGGGATCATTCCCTTGTCAAAAGTATCAACCACATACATCCCACATAAGTTAAGTTCATGCAGATGCGAGGAAACCTCTTGCAAATCCCATTTTGGTCCCAACCCTCTCACAACCATGGGGGATTCACCTTTTTGACTAATATCTTTTCATGTTCATTCATAAAGGGGGTTTTTAAATCGTGAAAAATAAGGCCAATATATTGTAGGTATTGGGGGTGGATGCATGGTATTAAGGGGTTTATAGGTATTTGGGGTTATAAAAAGGGATATATAGTAAGAACAAGGTTTTTTTTATTTAAAATGTGTATTGGGAGGGGTGCTCAACATAAGGATTTGGGAGTAAATTATCAATATCTAGTGAAATTAGGGATATTATTTAATATCCCATGAACACATGTGCTATATTGTAGGTTCACTAAGTGAAGACCCGGTGCTCGCAACATGCATTCAATATTAATTATCCCATTCCCCCACAACCTGCATCCCTACATTCTCTGTGATACTCTTGCTCCCCACACCCACATTCCACGTAATCCCACACCCACATTCCACGTAGGACATGATTCTTGGTTTTGAGGTAATCATAGCATATCCACTACACATCTCTCACATGGTAAGAATGGTTTTTTTTAATTAATGAGTATTAATTTTTTCACATTTCCCCCCAAACCTTGTGTACGCAAATTATATTTAACATTTAATGAGAAACATGCACCAAGTGTATGAGGGAGAAAATTTGAACAGTGGATTGACCCCTAATTTATGATTAGCGGGATACGTATCAAATGGAAAACATAATGTATACACATAATCCTCACACTTACCTAAGCACATTGAAAGTGGAAAATATGGTAAACAAAAAGTGTAAAAAGATGGTAAACAAGAAAAGGCGAGAACCATTATGCGGAGATACAGTAAATTCATTGGCCGGAGAAAAAAGGGAATTTTAATAGTCTATTGCATATAAGTGGTATTATGAGCTTTCCCCTAAAAATAAACTTAAAAACAAAGTATAGACTTTGAGGATAGCTAAGTTTGGTTGTGGACCTAAAGTGTTTGATTTTAGAGAACTCATGGCATGCCACAGTCGAAGTTTCCCTTACCTCGAATTTGTTATTTGCAGATCCCTTATCTATGATAGTCCGAGATGAATTCCTTGAAAAAGCGATTGAATCAAGCTCTAAGTTCACTATGGCTGCTAAAATACTAATGGGTATGAGGAAATATGTTGTTTAAAACATTAATAAAAGGCTTGGCATAATCATGGAAGCACTGGAAATTCCTATAGAGGCAGGTGTCATGACAGGAAGAGTCTATTCACTTAGGGAATTCTTGCAAAAATGAAGTAAGTACTTTTGTTTCAAGAATAACAAGAATGGACGAGCTTACAAGATAGAAACAAGATCCCCCATCTAAAGATAGATTGAGGATAGCTAAGGTTGGTTGTGGAACTGAAGTGTTTAATTTTAGATAACTCATGGCATGGTGCACTTGAATTTTCCCTTACCTTAAAGTTGTTATTTGTAGAGCCCTTGTCTATGATAGTCTGAGATGAATTCCTTGAAAAAGTGATCGAATCAAGCTCTAAGGTCACTATGGATAATAAAATACTAATGGGTATCAAGAAATATGTTGTTGAAAACATTAATAAAAGGATTGGCATAATCATGGAAGCTCTGGAAATTTCTATAGAGGCAGGTGTCATGACAAGAAGAGTCTGTTCATTCAGGGAATTCTTGCAAAAATGCAGTAACCACTTTTGTTGCAAGAATGTCAAGCATGGACGAGCTTACAAGATAGAAACAATATCTCCCATCTAAAAATATATTGAAGTAAATACAAGTTGGATAGCTTGGGAGGATATATACCCTCCAACAATTGATTGCCTTCTATGATGCTCTTGAAGGAAGGATAAATGCATTGTTTCTAAGGGTGATGGATATTTTCAAGGAACTTGAAGGCCCACCCTTAATAAGGGATTCAATGTTATTGACAATAGAGCAAATGGACGTTGAATTAGATACACTAAGGGTCACATGGGGAACTGACTTTTATGACCTCACCAACTTTCTAGAGGATGAGATATGACGTTGTCCGACCAGTTTCATCAACGAGAATGAAGACCAATCATTCATTTTACAACAACAACATGACATGTTGAAGACTATTGAAAATAAGTTGTTCAGGGTTAGTGTTAAACTATATATAATTGTGCTAAGTACAAAATTTTTGAATAATAAAATCACCACATATTTAGAGAATAATGTAGAAAAACTCCCACTTTATTATTATCAAACCGTTAGGGTAGGGAAACACCATACAATAGATCCTATTACGTAAGGGATCCTCGCATGTTCACTTGCCTCTTAGAGGGGGAAACCTCCTAATGAGATACTTGCTCCAAATACAATACTTATTCTTCTTTATGTTTCATTACATTGCTTGAACTCCTTTATATAGTGCTACCAACCACCTAAGAACATTCTAGAGGAGGAACCTTCTATAAGTGGAACCTTCTAAGAATTCTTCTTACATTTATTATGTTCACACTAATATATCTAACTGCCATAGTGGGCCTTATTTAATAATATAGTGGACCCGGTCCACCTTACATTGAATGGATTCCACTATTATCACTAAGGACCCTTCAGCCCCCCCATTACCTCTCTAGCTACACTACATTACACCCCCCTTATGAAATCATTTTCCTTAATTCTTGTTATGAGGGTGTACAACCATATACCAGGGTCCCATGGAAAAGTTCGGACCATAGTACTGAAGTAGGCTGGAGAACCAAGGTCCCATGTAGAAATGCAAGCCACCATTCTGAAGTAGTCCAACCACCACTGTAAACCTGGGTCCCATGTCCAAGTACTCATGTGGACTCTACGTTGAAGATATTGGATCTCAATAGTCACCTAAAAATGATGCTCCAAAGATCGACACTGATTGTGTGGATCCAAATATGCATATCCATCCACATAGTTGGAAAGGGTCTCAACTGAATTTAGAAGGAATAATACCACTATAGAATATGCAGGCCCGACAATGGTAGTCATAATTGGCTCCTATCGCATTGATGTTCTCTACAGAAGGTGAGGTAGAGTCATCAAATAAAATATGAAAGTGGTTGTCATCCCAAAAATGACAACTATCCATATACCAATCATCGCAATCATCCTCATAAGCATACCAAGCATATATTTCTTGACTATATTCTCATGTGATGTGAATATACATGAGATCCCTATTATATCTTTCATGCTCTACAAGTCTGATCTCTCCAAAAGTTTGATGTGTTTCTTTCATATTTTGAAATTTGGCCTCGACGACTTCCACTTTTCATTGCAGATGCATGAGGAGTTGAAAGTGAATACCCATTAGAAATATCACATATAATATATTAGAAGAAATATCTGAAAATTATCTATCCAATGGCACTGATAGCAATCTGATCACCCTGTCAGAAGTTATGAGCTCTGCAGTCTCATCGTCGTCTCGAAAAAACCCGAAAATGGATGATTTTAAATCAACAATATCTTCACTTCCGGAGCTCTGATTCAGATTAATGGTTTTTTAAATTGGGTAAAGTTGTGAGAGGAACTCAGATATGTAATTTTGGGGGGAGAATTTGGCCCCGAGTGCAACAAAAATCAGAAAAATTACGCGATTGTCTGTGGAAAAATCCTAAAAGTAGCAGATTTTAAAATAGCATTGTTATGCGATTATATTAAATAATGGATAAAGGTTATCTTGGAAGTGATAGCTAACCCACCTTGATCTTGAAGATTAAAGAAACGGTTGTGATAGTTCTGACCAATCGTGTTGTTGCTTATTTAAAAGGAAAGAAAATAAAGTTCAAGGTAGAACCACCAGCCCATGCTTCCATTTTTGTTACCTTTTCTCAACATATGGTCCATGGGAGCCCCATCCTAGTCCATTGGGATGAATGCATTTCTTATTTTCTTATTTAAGTATCATGAGTATTATGCAGTGCCAGTTTGGCACACATTTTATTTGATCTCGAATAGTCAATTTTTATTTATTATTTAAACTCCATAGGGAGATATTCTAGAGCTCATGAATTTTGTGTTTTCTGACTTTTATGTGAGGATGAAATCTTGAGAATGAGTTTCCTTTACATCCTTATGATATGAATGTCACAAAATAATTTAAATTTTTGTGAAAAGGACCATATTTTCTACTCTATATTGTGTTTGTATTACTTCAAATTCATTGCTTTCTCTTGCTATGATATGGGAAATGGTTATGGTGGAATAGGAAAATTATGTTTGCTTTCCTTATTATTGAAAAATTTTCCATTAATATTTTTATTTCCTATTCCACTCATGGGCGTTAAATTTTGATGAATGAAAAATCTGATGTTTAGAAGTATTGATATAATTGTCATCTCAGTCGAAAACAGAGGAGAACCACCTCTACAAAAATGAAGAGGGTATCTCTAATTCCCATGATAATTCCCTACAAGGTTGTCTCTTGTCCTTCACAGGAAAAGATGTCAACAATGTTATTTTGGGAGGCCAAATCTATAGGGTACTAGAGGTAGTCTTGACTACTATAGTTTACTTGATCTGAACAAAGCAATGTCAAAAGGCAATCTCTCATATCGAAAAAAATTGTCATATTCATGGTTGAGTCAAAAGGTGAATGGAAGGTCACTATGACCGCCACTACCTCAGCTGAAGGCATGTCTACATAGAAAAACCATAAGGACAATATTGTAAAGGAAAATAAATATATCTATGCTTCCCCTGCGAGGATGCCTTTGCACTATCATTTTAAACATTCAATTGAAATGATACCTAGTGCTCCTTTATCTAATGGCGTGATATGTAGATTCTCTATTCTATAGAATGACGAAATAAAATGTCAAATTCATGAGCTCATCCTAAAGGGTCGCATTCAACCACGTTCCTTTCCTTGTCGGAGCCTAATTCTGCTAGTGTAGAAGAAGGATGGGACATGGTGACTCTGTACCGATTACAAATCCCTAAACAAAATCACCATTGAGAATAAATAATCGATCCCCCAAATTGACAATATTCTTTATCAACTTAAGGTTGCTAAGTTATTTAGTAAGATTGATCTAAAGTTAGGATACCACTAGGTCTCGATTGAACAAACTAATGTATGGAAGACTGCCTTCAAGTCTAAAGCAAGTATTTTTAAGCAGTTGGTCATGAATGTTGGCTTGAATAATGCTCCAACAACATTCATGAGGATGATGGATGATGTCTTGTGGTATTTCACAAACTCTGTTTTGGTTGTATATTCGAATGGCATCCTCATATTTAGTAGAACTTAGGCAGAACATTTGCATTGCATTTATCATATACCGAGCACTCTATGGAAACACAAGTTATATGACAATATAGAGAAATTTTCATTTGGCATGTAGAGGATTCAATATCTAGGATACATTGTGGACATACATGGGGTGCATGTGGACCCAAGCAAGATCCAAACCATTCACAATTGGCTAGTCCTGATGACTCCAACAAAGCTCTGCAACTTCTTGGGCCTTGTCAACTTATACCATAGGCTCATGTTGGGTTTCTCTAATATTGCTTGGCCCTTAAGCCAAGTGACCAAGGGTGGAGCTAAAGCCAATTTTTCTTGGTCCAAGTCATAATATAAATATTCAAAGATCTAAAATGTCACCTCTGCTCAACATCAATCCTCACTCTACCATATCTTCAAAAACCATTCAATATTGAGACAGATGTCTTTGACTATGCTATCAGTGTATTCCTCACTTAGAATGGACATCTAGTGGCCTATCACAACAAGACACTATCTGATACTATTTGTAGGTATCCCACCTATGAGAAGGAGATGTACTCCATTGTGTAGGCATGTCTCCAGTGGAAGAATTATATTCTTGGAAAGGAAACGATCATTGACACTGATCACAAGCCTTTGCAATTCATGCGGACACAAGAAAGTATCCCACCTATGACAAGGAGATGTACTCCATTGTGTAGGCATGTCTCCAGTGGAAGAATTATATTCTTGGAAAGGAAACGATCATTGACACTGATCACAAGCCTTTGCAATTCATGTGGACACAAGAAAAGTTATAGAATGAATTCCATTAGAAGTGGTCCATGTACTTGCAACAATTCCACTTGAACATTAAGTACAAGAAGGGAAACATGAACCATGGTGTAGACTGCCTCGACCAACCCCTGTTTGTGGCACTAACCATGGTTCTTAACTCCTATGGGTACAAAACCTCCAGGTGTCCCCAATTGTACAACAATGACCCTAACTTCACTACTACATATCAAACACTAGGTGCAAATAAATAAGTTTCAAACTTTCACCTCTAGGATGCACTTTTCTGCTATCAGGGTGTTGGGTTGTTTCACGCTTGCACACATCTTTATTAACGTTGGGGGGTTATGACCCAATGTTCATCCAGATTTGACCAAAAAAAACCCCAAGGAATCGGTATATCAATCCTCATCCAATACTGAGAAAGGTCTCACCCAAGACACCATGAGGATCAAAGAGACCATCTAGTCTTTTGTTAGGGATGAAAGACTAGACACATAGAGATCCATCAGGGATTGCATTCATATCATTCATTGCATCTTACTTGACAAATGAAAAAACATAACGGAGCAGCACATTCATTTAGACACATAATTGACACACCTTAGGTCCAAAATCATTGCAACTTTTATTATCATCCTCATTCAATCATGCATAGAAATACACCAAGCAAATCATTCATTGATAGCAACAAATATTTCCTTTCTTATACATTGCCCAGTGTTTCATTACATCGCACCATGCACATCTCTTTATATTCTCATAGAGAGCTCATAGCACCCATACAACAATAGCCCACGAACTAACTCTATCTCTATTGTCATTTCTTCCTTTTATATCTTTATCTACTCTAGGGATTTATCTCTTTCAATTCTTCCCCACGCGTTCCTCTAGTTGACAATTGTGCACACTTCTGTCACCTGCATGTAGTCCATGTAGCTTTTCTAGAATCGGTCCAATCATAACTACCTTGCCAAATCATCTTCTTTCTGCTCCATGTTCCCTTGTGTTGTTGGTAGTAATCATTCAGGGATATTTCCAAAATATATTTTTATTGATTCTAGTGTGCATGGATTGTATTCTTGTTCTTTTACATGCATCCCAAAACTTGAACCGACGCGCATTAGCATAAATCTATTTGGCACGCATTAACAAAACTTGATCTGCAACATGCCTACTGCTGCCCCTCGTACAACTGCTTGATCACGCACAAAAATGGAATGAGCATGCACAACTTTGTTTGTGCGTGTGTGCGATATTTACCCAAAAATTTGGATGCCAACAAGCCCCTACCACTATTATTTGTCTTGTCCTTAAGCCAATTGCCTCAAGGAATGATCGATGCCATAGAGAAAACTATGTCCTTAAGTTCTTGCATGAACTCCTTGAATTGGCATTCAGGTTCCTTGAGGATGCCTTGGATTTCCTAGGCGAGTTGAACAACTGCATCAATATTGGTTGTTGTGACCTAAGTGTTATAACCCTAAATTGCACCACACATGCTTACCTGGCATCAGGCCAAATCATATCCCTTCATTGCCAAAACATCTGTTGAACAACTCTTTGGAAATCCTCTTGTGTCAAGGCCCACGCGCCCTAACCCATTACTTCACGCGTGTGCACGCTGGCTAGCTCACTACAGCACGCGTGTACCTAACAAATCATGAAAAGAGGAAAGTTGTCGATG
>JASDQU010226340.1:17371-34779 GCA_032191745.1 Picea mariana | reverse complement strand
TTGTCAATGGTTATTTAATTATTAATCAACTCTTTAATTATGTGAGTAAAGAATTAATAGGGTTGATAATTTAATTTATTAAAACTTACGTATATGAGTGGGATAACAAACATTAAATAAAGGATAAGAAGCATTAAATAAATGGGGTAAGATATTTAAGAATGGGATAAGATATTAGGTAGGGAGTAAATGAAGGGAAGTTGGTGAAGGAGGGATAAGGGGTGAAAGGAGTTTGGGGGGAGGATTATTCTACGGGAGTTGGCCATGGATTTTGGGGGAGCTCTGAGTATTGCAGAGAGGGAGGTGAAATTTTGTGAGTGGCATTGACATAGTGGACCGGAGCTGCTGGGGGTTTTGGGCACGGAGGGCCAGGATATCCATTGATATCCTGGGGCTAGGGAGCTACCTAGTTGGCAGGGAGGACGGTTTTGGGTAGTGTTTTCCAGAAGAGGGAAGGAAGCAAGCAGCGGGCAAACACAGGTTGATAGCATCAGTTTCAGGTATTTACCAAGATATGCATTGTTTTGTATAAAAATTTATTATTAAATATTATTATTATGATGAATTTGAATTGCGAATGTGCTAATGAAGTAACTCTTTAATTTTACTGCTCTTTTGTAAGTTAAATGGTTGTTTGTTTTGTTTCGGCTATTACACTCCATCTAAGTAATCATACATGATGTTGGATAAGTCACTCACTCCACATAGTAACACAAGATCCATTCTTCTAATCCATACATATGTCAGAGAAGAATAGATGTTTTGAAACATTTTCCATCTGGGAAATATCTGTCTATTGATCATCCATCTAGTTGATAATCATTTCCAACACTACATATATTCTTCAAGGCGATCGAAAAAATGTCATTCAATAGAACACAACTGTGTCTATCCATAGTAGTACAAAACTACAATCCAATGGTACACTGCCAGACCAAGTAGAACACATATAATTGATCAGTGACATATAGTCACAATTAGTGGAACACATCCACTGCAGTAGTATACATCTACTGTCCGGAGACATACAGTCTCCATAGCAATCATATCATCAACCTACACAAAAAACATTGTTATGATATAAGCTAAATCATCTGGGCCATTCTTCCACTCACATCTATGAGATCTGGAGGAGCATCTTCCCTAAGAAGGTAAAACATAAATGATGAGCTATCTGGACTATTCTTCTCAAGCAAGGAAGAATAATTGTCTTGATTTCTGAGCCTGGACCATTCACTTATCTGGTCCATTCCTCCATCACTAAACAAAGTGCAACCTAGAGAGAATGAGTCTGCCCTAGGGAATGCATGTCCCTGATTGTTGAACCTGGACCATTCGCCTATCTGGGCCATTCCTCCGGCACTAAACAAAGTGCAACCTAGAGAGAATGAATCTTCCCTAGGGAATGACTATCTAGACCATTTCCTAAGGAAATGACCGTCCTGCACCAACCTCCAAAATGAACCATTCCTCGAAACTGCTGACAACTGTGAGCTTCAAAAGAATGATTGTCTGGCGAGGAAGACCAGTCTTCTTGACCACTATTAAGAGTGGCCGTCAAGAAGAGAGACTTTACTAGACCATTCCCTATGTTAATCACAAGGGGAGTCATTGTCTATGGTACATCAACAATCCATCAAACCATTTTCATTACTAAAATGACTGTTTGATCTGGACCATTTTTTGAACTGGAAAATGCATGTTTGTCAAAAATCTCAAACCACTTTCTGAACTGGAAAGGAACTGCTCATCCTGGAGCATTTTTCGAACTGAAAAATGATTGTCCATAAATCAATAACACATTAGTGCTCCCTCCCAACCTGGGAGTCATCTCTTCCTTTTTCAATAAGGAAGTCATCTCCACGAGCTCTAGCTTGAGTACACAAACTCTTTCATCTTGAACATAGGATTTACCAAAATGTCTGCTTATCTACTCATATGTGAAGATATATATTGGAGAACCACTTCTCCTTTCTGGACTTCATCACGAAGAATGTAATGCTTGATCTCAATGTACTTTGGTCTTTCTGGAACACTGGTTTTCTGAAGGCTTCATATAGCTCTGATCATCATAGTTGAATTCAACTCTTTTGTTTATTGCTAGCTCATAACATCGTGAAAAGGGTCAAACTTGGAACATATCCAAGTGGTACTTCCTCTGTCATCATGAGAGATTTGTCATGGATTGGCATTCCATCATCCTTGAGTTTTGAGTAATCATTCTGATATAATATATTTGTCATAGAAGGTTTTCACCATGGTTTTGTTGTGCATTGGAGGCTCTGTACCAAGTTGCTTGAATCCATACAAAACCTTCTTCCATCTACATACAAAAGTCTCTTCCTAGTATACCTCAAAGCCTTGAGGTTGTTCTACATATGTTCTTTGTTCAATTATTCGGGAGAACAGTGTTTTCATTCATCTGTTGTAAACTCCAATCCATGGATATTGCGGACGATATAATGGCTCACGTAGAGGTATGTCTGGTTTACTAGAACAAGCAATCATCATAGTCTTCTCCCTCCATCTGGGAGAAACCTCTAGTTCTGGATCTGACGATGCTTACATTCATAAGTCTTTCATACATTGTTCTTCATCAAAACTTTCATTTCCTATGCTTGATTGCTTTTAGTGATTTCAAGTCAGGCTGGTAATCTTGTGATTCTCAATGCCATGACTGGTTGTTCTATCTTTTCTTTATCTTTTGGAATCTTCATGTTCTTCCTTATTTTTTTCTTTAGCTCTTAGGTCCATGGAGTTTTCTATAGATTCCATGCCCTAAAGATTCCATATTCTTCCTTTGATCATAGGATCATGGATGTGGATGGAAAACCAGGGATCGTTTAAGGCTTCTTTTCGAAGAATACTTCTTCTAAGGTCACACTGAACACGTGTTGCTTTTCATGGTTTTTACCATTAATGGGAACATGGATAGATACTTCATCATCTTCAATGGATCATATTATTTAGGATTAGCAACCTCCTAATCCTTGCTTCATGCATGAGTGCATGCTCATCTTTTGGAATTTTGTAATCAACTCCCTCCAACTAAGAGAGCCCATGCCTTCCTCTGCATCCTTATTGCCTTCTGCAAGGTGTCACAAGTCTTTTTCCAATTTCCTCTTGATTCCTTACTTATTTCTATCTTTTACTTCTTTTAGTTTTCTTCAAGATTGATTCTAATTTCGACTTGTCTTGCAGTTGTTACTTATGTAATAGCTTCCACATGAATGGTTACCAGGGTTTGTTGATGTACTTCATTCTTTCATGTGTATTTCCTGACTTGTAGTCATTGTGATAGCAATCCTTATCTTTTTTTTATTCCATAGGTATAGTTTCTCTTTGAACATATTATTTTCTAGGAAATAGATATGCAAAACATGGTATGTACAAGAACTATGAAGAGTATTGTTACCTTGTATTAGAAGAAGAAGTTTGTTTCATCTTGCTTAGTCTTGTTTGAAGGTTCCTTTTCTTCGGAAACTCATGCTTTGTGTGTCTCCTTCCTTTTCTTTAGCTCAGAACAATGATTCTTGTAGTGGCCATATTTTCAACAGTTGAAGCATTGTATTTCTGACATATCTTTCTCTTGATTTGGCTTCTTCCTGGAGCCAAACTTCCTTTTATTCTTGAAATTATTGAACCTTGGTATGAAAGATTGATCATCGTATTTCTTTTGGGGTTTCTCTTTTGCACTGATCCTTGGTTTTTCTTGTGCACAACAAGTCCAAAGTTATTCAAATGTAGGATACTCCTTCTTTGTGTTCATGCTTGCGGAAAATGCATCCCATGTCTTGGGAAGACCATTGAGTACTATGTTTACCAATGCCTTCTCTGAAATGATCTCTTCAATAGCTTGTAGTTGATCTATTAATTAAGATGTTTTCACAAAGTATGATGTTATACTGTCATCATCATTCATCTTCATGTCAGAGAGCGCATTCTTCATAATCATTACTTGTCCAATATTTTTGACTGAGAAGAGCTTTGTTAGGGAATACATCTTCTTAGATGAATCAAGGTGGGAGATGTAGGGTATCATGTGGTCTTTTATATAATCCATTAAGATACTCATGGCATTGATGTCATTGTCTTTGAAATTTTCCATAACTGCAATGTTTTGTGGTTCCTTTTATTTTCCTTCTTCAAACTTCGGTTCTACAATCTTTTCTTTCATGATATCCAACACTGTATTCTTGGCAAGGAAGAGATCAATCCTTGTCTTCCATGCTCTGAAGTTAGAATCCCCATCTAAATTGTTTTCTGACTTCATAGAGTAAGTCATGGTTTCTTTGACTTGGTCAACCCTAGATTTGACCAAAAACTCAAACTTGACACCTTGGCTTGTTGAGAGTACCAGGATATACGCTAGGCTAGGGTGCACTAGTATATCCAGAAATTAGGTCAATCCCTTCACTTAAGGTGCCTCAATGAGATGATTAGGGTGTCTTCAACTACACCTGCTAGCAACCCTAGTGACAGTTCTTTGGTAACTACTCCTGCTAGAAACCCTAGAGATAGTTCTTCAACAAGCTTAGTATCCTTATGGTTTTGCTTCATTCTAGTGGTTAGATTGAATGAAGGAGGTGTGGGCCCATAACCTGTTAGAATATAATGGATGTGCTCATTTAACCATAGACAATATCACTATTGTCACCCAACCATGGGGCGAAGCCACCCCAAGCACCTTAACCTTCACAAATAATCATTCTGGAAGCAAACCCTAGGCTAGATAGCCTAAAAAAGATAACACACCTCTCTCCAAGGTTTAGCGCACTAAACAAGAGCTAATCAGAGAGTCCAAACCATAACTAAGAGAGAGTCTAGGCCAAAACCAAAATCTGCTAGCTGCAGCAACTGCAATGACAACTCTCCTCCAAAATTGTGCACAAACTGGCCAACTGCAGTGCGCGCAAGTGCTGCTTCTGCAGTTCTGAGAATGCCCTGCCAGAATGAAGACTGGCCTCCTATATTTATTCTAAAATTGGAAAAATGCGTGGGTTGACTTCTCATTTGGGGTGCCTATTTACTTAGTATATAATATTTCCTTTAGTCAACTTATTCTCTTGGAGGCTAATAACCTAATACAAATTATCCTCTTGAGCCGACTTGTCTTATAGAGTTATTAGCCAACTAATTACGATTTCTTCTTGCTTCCCGCAATATTCTATTCTCATCATGTTTACACGTGGAGGTAAATACCTGCTACAACTACCATAATATCAACACTTCTCTCTTTACCTCTCTCTCCTTATCTCTCTCTAACTCCTTGTATCCTTCCATTTGTCTCTCTCTCTCTATCCCTCTCTCTCTATATCTCCCTGTTACTTGCAGCTTGATCTCTGCGCCCCCCCCCCNCTACCTATCTCTCTGTCCCTCCCTCTCTCTCTCTCTACCCCATCCCTCTCTCTCCATCTCACTCTGCACCTCTCATTCTCTCTCCCTCTCTCACCTTATCTGTTGAGTGCTCAACACACACAATTTTTTTTTTTTGAAACTTTTTCTCTTTTTGGGTACCACTTGTTTTCTTTCCTTCTTTCAGAGTTAAGTCCATTGTGTATGGATCATTAAGTTGTGTTTCCATGTCTCATCATTGATCATGTTTAGATTTATTTAGATCTATTAAATTGAAACCTTTTCTCTAAAAAAGAGCCTGACATTTTAACTAAGAATTCATATCTAAAATTATGCCCCATGGACCTATTTTCAGCATCAGTGGAATCCAAGAAGAAAAAATGACCACATACTAAAAACAATCTTCGATCACCGGTGTATCATTGGCATCGGGAAAAAAAACCGAGGATTGCACTAGTTGTTCGCAAAGAATACTCATAAAATGGTCGATATCCCATCAACGTCAGCGAAATATGAGAGGGATAAACATTGACATGGGCCATGATGAACCTCCAATAACTGATTATTGATGCATTTGTTCGAGGTCGATGAAATCTCAAATATTTAAATCATGGAAATTTTTTACGTTGACACATCATTGATCACCGATCACTAATGCATGTTCGGCATCAAAAAGTTTTAAGGGGGGTAATCTGGGAACACTTGTTTAAACATATCACCAATCGTCGATACTTGATACTTTTTTGGCATTGGAAAGGTAAGACCTATTTTTTAAGAGGCTTATCTAACAAAAGTCCTCAATTTTGCATAAACTCTTAAACGAAGAAGCCAATTTCAAAGGCCACATGTCTTTGACACATAGGCATTTCGTACGAACTAGTTTCATCCGGAGTCACCTTAGGTTTTCCCATGTCCTAGTAACACTTCCAGGTCACTATTTCCATATCAGCATTGTACGAAAAGATGGATCGACATCAGAGTTTTTTCCAAGAGATATCAACAAACATTTTCTAAAGAAAAGCATTGACTCTCAATCCACCCGTTTAAATTAGTGAAATGATGCGACATTTTCAGCGCAAAATAAGATCTGATTATGCCAATTAATAGGCCAAATAATGTTTCGTTCCATATTCATTTCTACCCCATGTGTCGATCGAATAACAAGAGTTTGAAATCATCATCGATCGATGAACCACAATGTAGCCCACTCCTACACCGCCAACCTAGGACTGCATTTAATCTCAAACATACTGTGGATCTGGTGATAGATTTTGTAGAACCACACTTACACCCTGAATTGAAGAACATATGCGACAAGGTAAGTATTCTCTGGGTTTAAATCACTAATACAGTTTCGAACCCCAACATTCTGCACACAAGTTTCTCATTTCCAGAGCAGTCGAAGAAATGAAAAAGAGCATCTCGGGAGTTGCACTTGATTCTCAGAATTTCAAAACCAAGTTAAGCTAGTGTGAAGAAGAGTTATGTGTTAATTTTATCATTCTGGCAGTCACATTTATTTATATATCAGTATTCTCTCTGTAGCATAGTGTCTAACTCTTCTCTCTTTGCAGAAAAATGCCTCCAAGGAAGCCAACAACCATACGCTCACCAAGGGCACCAAAATTGAAGGAAGAAGAGGTCGTTGAAGAATTTTCTCCTGGCGCTGCGAGGAAGTTGGAATTTTCTACTAGAGAGGAGTTGGTCATAAAAACGTCAACTAAGAAGGAATTTTCTTATCCCCCTACATTTGGAGATACAAAAGAAAGCATCGGGTCAAAGACAATGCTCCCGTAATGGATAGATTTGTTCAACAGAATTAACCGATAAGATTACCCGGGATTTATTCTCCATAATGGCCCAGATGTAAGGGCGCTCGATGACCAATTTTTTCCGAACATTCGATGGTCATGCATATATATGGTAGCTTGTTGAACCCAGGTCTGTTACACATTATTTTGGTCACTTTGATGATGACCCCATAGGCATGTGTTCAGGCTTCCAAAACAATCTTTCACATGAGGAAAATGGTTGAGTTCTTCCCCTACAGGGCACATTTTTACAATGATGTTGTAGGCTAATAGTGGTACACAGTGCAAAAATCAATGATTTCCACAGGCTGCTCTATGCCTAGCCTGCAGGATTTCAGCATGATGCTATATAGGCGGGGTGTCGTGGCGCTTGAAGCTAAGAAAATGAAGAAGTTTCTTGAAGGAGAATCTTCTAGAGTGTGAGGTGGCGTCTGTATGGTTGTGATCTCACTGGATTTTCTGATTTGGTGGGATAATCCTCATCCTAGTAGCCACTTTACCTTATCCTATATAATAATGAATTTCTCATGGAAAAGGTTAAGTAAGGTCAAGAAAGATTTAACAAAGAATAGGTTGAAGACCGTGTGAGGAATCCTGAAACAATTGATACTTGAGGTCTCCATTTGTCCATCAAGCTTTGTGGATTATCTTCCTGCAAATTCAGAGAAAGTGTATGTGTGTGTTGGAACAAAGGACCACCAAAAGGGAACATGCAAAATCAAGGCACTTTGGTTGTATCTTCAACTTTTACTTAATATGATACAGCGGCATGTCTCTTTCCCATAATATCATTAGTATTTTATTACATGTCTCCTTGATCACATGTTTAGGTTTCCATTGAGTCTATAATTGTTTCTTTCACTTTGGTTGGTTTGTGCCATTGCAGATATGATCTCACAAGAGCACTAGAGAGAAGTAGGGACAACAAAGATATAAGGAAGCGATATATAAACGTATGTCATACATTCCCTCTTTGATGATAAACTCAATGGTAGCAACCTACAGAAAGAGTCATGTCCTGTTTGGTTTTGTTCTAGATCCAGGTGGATCTAGGGAGATTAGTTTATGTTTGCATTCACTGATTTATTGAATAACAAATTTGGCGACCATACTGGAGATTATTTCACCAAATGGGTCGAGGCGATGCCTAATTTCAACAATACCAGGAAAACTACAGCCCTTTCCATATTTAATCATATTATTACTTGATTCAGGATCCCACAAGCTATCGTTACTGATCACGGTATCCATTTTCAATACTTTATGATGTCTGAACTTACCGACAAGTTAGGTCTTCGACATGAAAAATCATCCCCCTACTATTCAAAGGCCAATGACCAAGTCGAAGCAATAAATAAAATCCTTATCACTATGCTTTATCGGATAATAGGAATCCATAAGATCATCTGGCACATGATGTTGTTTTTGGCATTATGCGCCTATCAGATGTCTATGAAGTCTGTGACGGGGTTTACCCCTTTTCAACTAGTCTATGACATTGAAGTCGTGCTCCCAATTGAATGTGAAATACCATCCTTGAAGCTAGTCATCGAACTTCTCCCAAACACCTCTGCGAAGGAGGAACGTCTATTGTATCTTATGCAATTAGATGAGACCTGTCGTGATGCCACCCTAGTTATTAAAACCCAGAAGAAATGCGTAAAATCACAATATGACAAGCATGTGAAGCCGCATGTTTTCTCTATGGGAGATCTAGTTCTCCTCTATGAACAATATCGTGATCTGCTAGGAGCCGAAAAATTCGAATCTATGTGGCGTGGTCCATAAATCGTCAAACGAGTGTTAGAGAAGGGAGCTTACAAGTTAGTAGATTATGATGGCATTCCTTTGAGTGAACCCAGAAATGGGATTTACATGAAGAAGTACTATGCTTAGACTGTCTCTACATGAGTTCTTGTACGTTTACTGTACCATACTCTTGTGTGTTACTTTTGTGTGTTTTTCATTATTTTGTTTCAATCCTCAAATGCTTACCTTGCATTGTGATTGGTTTCCAGATGTCGATGTCTTCTCTACCATATATTGGCTTTGTTGATGGTGCTAGCCGTAGTACTCATAACCTAGCTTCTGTTGCTTGGGCAATCTATGCACCCACCAACAAACTTATCAGTTTATAGGGTGTTTGCCTCGGTCGTGCAACCAATAATATCGCAGAATATAGGGAAATCATTGAATTATTGACCGATGTTATCTCACTTGGGATTCGTCACTTCGTTGTACAACTTGATTTGTATCTAGTAGTACTCCATTTAAGTAATGTCTACCTTATCTGAGGTCCTACTTTGTTACGGGTATATCTACGAATTCGTTCCTTGGAACGTTATTTTGATTATATTGAATATCAACACATTCCTAGATCTCTAAATACACTAATTGATGCTCTAGCTAATTATGTGTAATCCAATAGAAGCCTCATGTATATATATAATGAAAATTTTTTACAAAAAGTGTTTTCCATCCAAGGACCAAAATATCAAAATATAGAGCCCATGGCTCCTACAAAATAGCATCACAGATGTCGCTCGAAATAGTATCATTGATGTCGCTTGCCATAGCACACTACTTCCTATGCTACGCAGCGAATTAAATAACTAGGTGAGATGGACACGCCTATAGTATGGCATTGATAATGCCTCGGGACCTCCTCGATAGACATCTCAGGGATGTCTGTCGTCAAGCCTTCTAAGTTATGCTCCATCACCTCATAGTCATCAACATCCCACCCTGCTACCACACATGCATCTCCTCGCCTCTAAATTGGAGATGTTTCTGGAGGTCGATGCGGCCCTACATCTGCATAATCAAAAGTCTCTGATTAGTCTTTAGATCGAAAACACAAAAAACATATAATATCCTAAAAACCATAAAAATTTTATAGAGAACAAAATGTCTTTCTTACCTAGATCTCCCCAATGAAATCTCTCAGGGAGAGTCAAGTCGAGATCACCCTGAAATTCCAGGCCGATGTAAGCATAATCATCAACCATCAATATTTGGGGCCTTAACCAATCAAAAAATGCATCATTGTACTTGATTATAGGGCCCGCTACGTGCCGTGTCATAATGTCACACCACCGTTTCATTCTTGGGTCTCGTCGCGCTGGTAACCCTGACTCTACCTATAGCCACAAATGAGGGACTCTTTCTAAGAAGAAAGACACCAAAATGGACCCATACCCAAACTGCTTTAGGTCTCCTCTCTTGATTTTAGTGAGTTGTATATTCATACTCTAGAGAAAACCATCACACCAATTCAATACTTGAGGTTCTAGACATTCAATGGAATATTGAAAGTAACTCTAGAAAGCCATGTGTGGTGATGCACTTCCTTCCATCCATGCAATGGTAAGGAGGATGGTTCTAAGAGTCAAATATTACACACCTCAGATAGCCACTTTACCTTTGCGCCTTTCGGCATCGAGTTCATAGTGCCGACGGATATACTTGCTCATAGGCAAGCCACCAATTCGACCCCCTATCATAGACACCCATGCCCCATGACGGGATAGCCCCATCAGAAATTAAATATCCTCAATGTCCAAGGAGAGGACATGAACACCCATGTGAAATACTTGTTGTTATGCGTCCCACATATGGACCAAGTACTCTAGTAGTCTTTATCGGGTTCTCATGCCCTGGACTTTGAAAAACTTCAACATGCCACATTGTCGAAGAGCATCAATGGTTCCTAGATCATTCAAAGCCATTGATTCGTCATCTTCATGCTCACGTTCTCTCCATTCCAACATTTTTGCAATCAAACACCTACATGGAAGTAAAAGAGGATAGTTAACACCTTTATCCACCCTTGTTTGGAATTATTTTGGTTGAACGCTTGCTTTTCTTTTTTGGTTTTCGGCCTCCGCAACTGAGCTTCAATTACAGGGCAGGATTTCCGCAGGCGAGCCGTTGGGAACCTGTGGAAATCCTTGATTTCCGTAGGGCTAGGTATAGGCCACTTGTGGCGGCCCTAATGCATGCCTAACGGCCCAAAAATCACCCATAAAACCATCTTTTGACCACCAAAAACAAATTTTAAACCATTGAAAAGGAAGAATATGAAGCACTTACTATTTTCAAGGAACCCATTCGTCGATTGATCGCCTATGCTCTTCACAATCGCCCACCAAAGTAAGGGGTGAAAAAGGGGTATTTTGACAAGTTCTTCACCAAACACAAATGAAATGGTAAAAAATACCTCTTGCTCTTATTTATTTCATTTTTTTCCTTTTCTAATAATATTTTATATTATAAAAATGTGTTTGGTCATAAACCTTCATAACTAATAGTTTTGTAAGTGTATTGTTTCTTGTAGGGAGAAGACTAGATTCCTAATTAACGGAGTATGAATCTTTGTTACACAATTTGTTTTTCTCTTCGTTACGTATATTGATACATTTTAGGGTTTTTTATTAAAATCTCAAGTTCTCTCTTCATTATTTCTCGTGCTCGAACATTTATGAGAACACAACCAAGTATACTTTTGTCATCCTTTCGTACTCGTCTTGGTAACAGGAAAAATGACATACATGGACTATCATTTAAACTCTTTTCACACTCCATAAAAATGAAAAGGCTGTCGAGTGACCTTGTTCTATTCACGCTCTTAAATGTATTTGAATAAAACATTCAATGGGTGATAGTTTATCACTTTTTCAGTCTTGTCGAACTATTTTACAAAAAAGGAACTGAGAGAGATCTCTTTAAAGTGTTTTTTAGACTCTATACACATAAAAAACTACCGATTTTTCTATATTTGGACTCATTAAACAAACATCGAAAGACCCACATGGGACTGAACCACTCCTTCTTAGGGTTCGTTAAAAATACTCTGAGGCACGTGTCCAAAGGATGAGCTTAGATTACAAGAATATGTTATCCTCCTCAAGCTTGCGTAAAAATAAATAGATGCTCGCCAAAAATGGTAGGGGGAAATTTGGGAAAGAGATGTGTTTCTGTACCTGTGTTAGTGGCAGTACTAGTCACTCTTGAATGTGACACCCCCTTCATTATTTGAATCCGGGTTGGGAAATCCATTTGTTTCTCTTCCGGCCTTCATCAAATTCATATCTTGGGTCGTATTTGATTTAATGCTGCCAAGACCAGTGTCATGTCATTCATATGTTCAAGAGAAGCCCAAACAATCCCTCCTTCAAGTTGGCCATCTACTTTGTCATTTCGTACCGTGTTGGCCTTCCCTATGTCAGTTTCGAATCATTTTCATACTTTGATCTACCCTTAATCTTTTACTTATTTCATGTCATTGATGGGGGATACATCAAGGCCCTCCTATGATGAGTCTTTTTCCTGTCGACTTCAACTCATCATTCGAGAATAAGACTTAGAAATCATTTAGTACCTTAGAGCCTGTATACCTCAATGGAAGGTTTATTCACTCTCGACAGTGGATTCACATCATTGTTCCTTGATCGAGAGATTTCATCGAGTGTTTGACTTCATATCATTTATTCACATTCATTGGATTATATTAGGGTACCTTGGGAGTCATTGACATCAATGGTGATTTCTCTCACACTTGGTAATGGTTTTCATCAATGATCGATAATCAAGTGGTTTCTACCATGTTCGACTTCAACACCTGTAATTGCATGGTTAGATTTGTACTTATGGATGACAAGATTAAAGACCTTGGATCTCATATTTTTGGCCCAGGTTGCGATGGAGTATTTATGATTTGAATTGACACATAGATTCACTTTGTATGTCTCATGGCTGTGTCTGACTTTACACTTTCTAATACATAGATCCACGGTGTATTTCTTGTGGCTATGTAGAATTTCGATGATATGGATACACAATGTATAGTTAGTGGCTATGCCTTACATTTATGATTTCAATCACTTGTAATCTGAGCATGGGAATGCCTACCTCATAAAGGTATAATTATATGCATATGCTTGATTGTTTGCAGATTCTTGATTGGTGCGCTCCTTGTTTTTTACACACACACACACACATTTTACAAAGTATTTCGGCTATCACATGTTCTAGCCTCATACTTTCGGGGGAATTTTGATACACATTATTTTGGTCACTTTAATGATGATCCCATAGGCATGTGTTCAGGCTTCCAAAACAATCTTTCACATGAGGAAAATGGCTGAGTTCTTCCCCTACAAGGCACATTTTTAGAATGACGTTGTAGGCTAAAAGTATCAATGATTTCCATAGGCTGCTCTATGCCCGACCTGTGGGATTTTTGCATGCTGCTATATAGGCAGGGTGAGGCAATGCTTGAAGCTAAGAAAAGGAAGAAGTTTCACGAAGTTTCTAGAAGGAGAATCTTCTAGAATGTGAGGTGGTGTCCGTATGGTTGTGATCTCACTGACTTTTTTGATTTGGTGAAATCATCCTCATCCTAGTAACCACTTCACCTTCTCCTATATAATAATGGATTTCTCATGGAAAAGGTTAAGCAAGGTCAAGGAATATTGATCAAAGAATAGGCAGAAGACTGTGTGAAGAATCCTGATACAATTGATGCTTCATTTGTCCATCAAGCTTTGTGTATTATCTTCATGCAAATTTTGAGCAAGTGTATGTGTGTGTTGGAACAAAGGAGCACCGAAAGGGAGCTTGTGACATCAAAGCACTCTATTTGTATCTTCCACTTTTACCTAATATGATACAACGACATGTCTCTTTCCCATAAAATCATTAGTATTTTATTACATGACTCCTTGATTACATGTTTAGGTTTCCATTGAATCTATAATTACTTATTTCACTTTGGTTGGTTTGTGCCATTGTAGATCTGATCTCACAAGAGCACCGGAGTGAAGCAGGGACAACATAGATATAAGGAAGTGATATATAAATGTATGTCATACATTCCCTCTTTGATGATAAATTCAATGGTAGCAACCTACGGAAAGCATCATGTCCTGTCTGGTTTTGTTCTAGATCCAGGTGGATCTAGGGAGATTAGTTTATGTCCGCATTCACTGATTTATCTAATAACATGGTCTTTCCCTATATTGAGAGTTTGGGGTGGATAATTGATCAAACAGACACAATGAAGTTCCTAGTCAATGATGAGAATGGAGGATGTGTTGGTATTTTGTTCCTGACAGAGGTCTGAAAATATTACAAGATCAGGGGTTCAGAGGAGTGGTTAAACACAAATTTCATAGTGAATTTCTATGAGTTCAATGACACCAGCGGATTAATGGCCTCTTGGTGGAAGGAAGGAAAAAAATTCACAAACCGAATGGTACGGGAAAACAAATCTAACAGAGCCATACATCTATTTAATGGCTCTAATCTTCCAATTATATGGGGAGAGAGATTGCGCTAAGTTCTCGGAGGCATGGATGCCCCTGACATACACTATGGCCATCTCCGGGAGTAGCTTCAATTGAGTAGAAGACATTTCTAAGCAATTGAGCACCAACATATTGCAAGCTCAGACACCAAAGGATGGAGAAGTGCCCACTTTTCTCATGGCTTCATATATGCTAGACGTGATCTGCGCAAGGAATGTCTTCATCGACATGAATCTAAGATGGCATGTCATCAAGCTAGCTATACCTATCTACTTCAACATATTGTGGGAGAGTAGGTACAAAAAATCTTATGCTATCATCTACAATGACTTCATAGATTGGGTCTATTTTATTATTTTCAAGAGATAATGCCCAAGTATGTCTGTAGCAACCAAGAAAATGATTTCAAAAGTAGGCCACTGGTACCTAGATGAAACCATGACTTATATCAGGGTGCTCGGGGCCACCGATAAACCACATTTACTCCCCTCTCTTTGATTTAATTACTATCTATGATTATGAAGAGAGATCGGAGGTCTTTCTTATAACTCTAGTACCAATTATAGAGGAGAAAGAACCAGGGGGAACATCTTCTCCAAATCTCAATGCATCAATTTCAAACCATATGTAGGGCAACCATGAGGCTGAGAGTACCTTAGACATGAATTTCTCAACCTATCAGGGACCCCAAAAGATAGCTCCAAGGATGAGCTAGGTTCTGGTGAACCAAAAGAGGAATTGCAACAACTAGAGATCGACACGTCAACAGTCGATCACCAAGTAAGTGATGAGCCTATGATTATCACTCCAATTAAGACTGATACCCCACCAAATGATGAACACCAAACAAAGGTCAAGCCATTGGAACATACACAAGTTTCCCTTGTCAAAGAAGTACAAGAGCCAGTCCGAGAGAAAATATATATGGTAGGAAGCCTAGGAAACACTTTGACCTGGGGAGACCAACAAATCCCTAAGCCCATGGATGAGGTCGTCAATATACAGGAGATTTCTTATGACAGAAAGAGGATATCCATAATGAGGATAACAACTAAGAAAAGGAGGATCACATTGGATAGCACGATCATCATCACCACATAAGAGAAGTTGCTCAGCAAAGAAAATGCTAAGACATCTAAGCTAATCGACACAGGGATGGCTATTAGTGATGCCATGCTATATCGAGCAAAGCGAGATGAAAAGGAAATGACCACCACAAAGAAGTATCTAGACAATCTGCGCCATCTAGAAAAATATTACCAAGACTCAATGCAGGCAACAATTTTTATGAAGAGTGAGTTCTGAGATGCATATGCCGAATTCACGAGCGAAAGACATCTCTTCACTACATGTGTAGAAAATTTTCAAGAAGACACTCTCATGGCACTGGAAACCTGCAAAGATTTGGAAATATGGTATGAAAAGGCATACCAGGCTATAGAACAAATCGATTATATCAACACAGTAAAGAAGGGCTTAGACATGAAGGAGCATGCCATCCGAGAGATGATGGATAGAAGCATCTCCCAGATCAGGAACTCAATTGAATACTGGGTGAGTATGGCCCATAAACCTCAGTGAGATATATCAAAGAGGTGGGTCGATTGCGAAAGAATTTGGGAAAAGATCAATTGGGTTATGAAATACATTGGCCTCCCAGAGTTTGGCTAACCTGAACACTTTGTCGACTTGCATGACATAGTCAAATGACATGCAAAACATGACTATGCGTGGAAAGTAGATATCGAACAGGTGGCGAGCATGACACCGGGTCAGGTACAAAATTTTATGGAACATCCGACCAAGGCTCATGCAATTTTGTAGTGTTTAAGTGCCAAAGTGATCACATATAGAGAATGGACAATAGAGATGAAGGAAACTCTTTCATCCTCGATGGACCAGCACAGATTCGCGTATGCTAACACATGCGAGGATCTCTTTGTCAAGTGGTCAGAATACGAGAAGAGTCATCCACTCTAGTAGAACCACTAGATGATCTCAAGAGAAAAAAGATATCAAGCGCCACATGTCACTCTTTTGTTTTACTTAACACATATGTTTAACAGCTATTTTAGGTTAGTGATTCTTTATAAATAAGAAGATCGACCTTTTGGGAAGGGTCGATGGTTTTGGGTAAGGACCCTCCTTTGAGAATTGTAGAGAATTATTTCTGAGCAACTTTCATTAAGAAGTTTTGTTTAGAACTAGAGGCAATTTTTTGTTTCATCAAAGGTGTTATGTGATTGGATTGAGGAGGAACTACTTCCATCTTTTAATTTAGTAGTTTATGTTGTAACGAGTAACAGTTTTTGAATCTATTGATAATGTATCTTTTTCAATACTTTAACAGTTCTTTTGTTCTAAATAATGAAAAGAGAATCGATGTGTTAATATGTGATTGATGGTAGGGCTAAGGAAACTATTTTTCTTGCACTTATCTTATTGCATGTGTATTTTCTTTCCATAATTGTATCTCAATCAATGTTGAAATACCAAAAACTTAACATATTATTAGACTTGTAATAGGTGTGAATATTGTTGTTTGCATGCTAGAGCATGAGGGTTATCCCACACTCAACCTTCTTTAGTAGTTAAGAATTCCCTCTATCAGTTGGTTTATACCATCACACCTTACATTATCAGACTCATATAATACAAGAAAAGACAAAAGAGAACATTTAATATGAAGGAAGAGCTTTCACAGAAAGATATCATGTCAATCACTAAGTAAATCCCATTGATAAATTGGCTAGATTTAAATATCTGGAGAACCATTCCACCCATCAAACGTTGAAGAGTCTAATTAGGCCTCTAAGGTGGGCTTAGTTCCTACTGTTGATGTAAAGGGATCTCGGACCCCTCAATGTTATCTCCCTCTCTCTCTCTCTCGCTCACTCCCTCCATCCCTACCTCTCTCTCTCTCTCTCTCTCTCTC
>JASDQU010226340.1:0-17271 GCA_032191745.1 Picea mariana | reverse complement strand
TAGTCATTAGAAAGCTAACACAATTCTTCACAAGTTTTGTTTTTACTGTAAAGTGAAATTCAAAATAAAAAAAATACTTTTATATGTCGGAAGTTGAATAACTTGTGAAAATACAGTTTTTTTTGTCATAAAACAAGCAAAAGTGTAACCCACCTTCATGATTTCACCCATAATCCCATGTCCTTGAGTGAAGTATTCAGGAAATCCCGAATGTGTTACGACCAATACAAACAATGGACAGAATTTCCCAAGTCTTGGAAAGACAAGAAACAAGACCGAATGAGCCAAGGGAAGAAAGGATACTAGCCAACTCCAAGAAAATATTTTCACTCCAACAATCCAAATACACCAGGAGGTGGTAAACCGACAAGTCTGTTAACAATGAAGTTTGCAGACAACCCCTGTTAACCATTAAAATGCTGGGAATGTGGAGAACCTCATCTAAGGAGGAACTGTCCACATTTTATTTCAGCAAACAGAACTATTGTTTACAATTTACAAGAAGCCTCTACAATAGGGGATGTAGGCATAATATTTCATCGGATCAATGCAGCCGTGGATGGCCAACAAGCTGACCACCGGTCCTCTGTCGTGGAAATTGAAGGTAAAATTAATAACACTAGAATTTCTATTTTAATGGAGCTACACTAAGTTATATCACTCATGGTATAGTAGAGTCAAATAAGCTTAAGAAAATAAGACATGCAAAATCGTGGCTGGTACAACTAGCAACATGAACTAAAAGAAAAGTTGTCAACTTTATTTATGATTCTAAGTTTAGTTTAGGTGGTCAAAACATAAATACAAATCTGAACATTCTATCGCTAGGATCTTATGATGTAATTATTAGAATGGATTGGTTAGAAAGGCATAAAGCAATGCTAGATTGTTATGAAAAAACACTTAAGTATAAAGATGAAAATGACACCACTAGGACAGTTCAAGGTATACAAAAACAAGTATCAGTTAGACAAATTTCAGTAATGCAATTGAAGAAATGCATGAGAAAGGGTTGTCAAGTTTATGCCATCCAAGTAACAAACCTGTTAGAAAAAGAAAATAAACCCAGCTTGGAGGATTTTTTTGTCTTGCATGATTTTAGAGATGTATTTGTTGATGAGATACCTGAATTATCCCCACAGAGGTAGATAGACTTTTCTGTCGACCTACTACCTGGTTCAGCCCCTATCAAGAAAGCACCTCACCGATGAGTTTGTTGGAATTAACATAACTAAAAATTCAACTACATGATTTATTGGACAAAGAATATATCAAACCGAGTGTTTAACTATGGGGAGCACCAGTCCTCTTTGTGAAAAAGAAAGACAGAACTCTAAGATTATGTATCGATTATAGACAATTAAACGAAATGACTATTAAGAACAAGTACCCCTTACCTAGGATAAATGATCTTTTCAATCAAGTAGGTGGGGAGAAGATCTTTTCGAAATTGGATTTATGATTTGGTTATCACCAGGTTAGGATAAAATATGAGGACATAAGTAAAACAACTTTTCGAACAAGAAATGGACCTTACGAATTTGTATTTATATCTTTCGGACTCACTAACATGCCAACCAGGTTTATGTGTTTAATGAACAGTATTTTCAGTCAGTACTTGGACAAGTTCGTGTTGGTATTTATTGACGATATTATAGTATATTCTAAAATAGAAGAAGAACATGAAGATCACTTAAGAATAGTTCTACAAACTTTAAGGAAGCACAAACTGTATGCTAAATTCGATAAGTTTGATTTTTATCAGAAGAAAATACAGTACCTAGGACATGTAATATTTGTAGAAGGCAATGCAGTCAATCCTAGGAAAATAGGAGCCATCATGGAATGGACAGTACCTAAGGATGTAGCAGACATCCAATCATTCATGGGAATCACCAGATATTACTGCAGATTTATAGAGGGATTTTCCAAAATTGCTTACCCTATCACATCATTACAATCTAAGGGGACCAAGTTTAACTGGTCTCGAAAGTGTCAAGACAATTTTAATAAATTAAAGGAATTGTTCACAACTGCACCCATTTTAAAGGTAGCAGATCCAGACAAAGACTTCATCGTTTGTGTAGATGCGAGTAAAGAAGGACTAGGTGGTGTCCTAACTCAATAAGGACACGTAATTTGTTATGAGTCCCGAAAACTAAAGGAACACGAACGAAACTACATCACTCATGATTTAGAGTTGGCAGTTGTAATACACGCCTTAAAAATGTGGTGGCACTACATAATGGGCAAAATATTTCTATTATTGATAGATAACAGCGGTGTGAAATTTTTGTTTAGTCAGTCAGACCTTAATGCAAGGCAAGCAAGATGGCTAGCCTTCTTGAGAGAATTTGACTTTGTGGTAAGACATATGATGGGTAAGTAAAATAAAGTAGTGAATGCTTTAATAAGAAGAGTTCATGGGTTGCTTGAAATAAACATTAGCAGGGAAGAAAGTGATCTTGAACAAAGGATAAAGACTACAGGTAATAATGACGAAAATTACACTCAAACAGCGGAAGAATTACAGAACACTATAGGAAATTAAGACAAAATAGATCTGAGTTTAGATAAAAATGGTCTACTACAATTTAAAAATAGAATATACATATCAGATTCAGAAGAATTAAAGCTAACAGTTTTGGATGAAGTTCATAAGAAACCATATTCTAGTCATCTAGGATACCAGAAAACGATAACAACACTAAGAAAGATATTTGATTGGCCTAATATGAAGGGAGAAAAAGAAGAATACTTAGTTAAGTGTCAATATTGTAAGCAGGTAAAATTCGAACACCAGCATCCAACCAGCCTGTTGCAGCCCTTACCTGTGCCGAAATGGAAATGGGAGACTATATCGCTGGACTTTATCATAGGTTTTCCTAGAACTCAGAAACAAAATGTTTCTATTATGGTGGTAATCAATAAACTTAGTAAGTATGCACACTTTATTCACGAAAAGTCTACTTTCAAAGCTATTAACATCTTTGAAACATTCATGAAAGAAATTTTTAGACTGCATGGTATTCCTAAAATGGTGATTTCAGATAGAGACGTAAAATTTACATCTTATTTTTGGAAAGAATTGTTTGTAGGATTAAACACTAACTTGAATTTCAACATGAGTTCCACAAATGGATGGACAGACTGAACGAATAAACCAAATCATAGAAGATATGCTCCACATGTACGTAAGAGAAAAAACAAGCAAGTGGGAAGACTACCTACACTTGGTAGAATTTGCATACAACAATGGGTACCAAACTTTGGCTAAAATGAGCCCCTTCGATGTATTGTACGACAGAAAGTGTACGAATCCAATTAGATGTTATAACCCAGTTAACAGACTCATGGTTGGACTAGAAATGCTCCAGGAAATGGAGAGTACAGTAAG
Source organism: Picea mariana (assembly GCA_032191745.1). Taxonomy (NCBI): domain Eukaryota; kingdom Viridiplantae; phylum Streptophyta; class Pinopsida; order Pinales; family Pinaceae; genus Picea; species Picea mariana. The sequence goes on along the minus strand of JASDQU010226340.1, from coordinate 13,874 downwards.
AAAGGTACAACAGAACTTAAAGGAGGCACAAGACAGATAGAAAAATTACATGGACCAGAAAAGAAGACACTTGGAATTTCAAGTGGGAGACCATGTCTACTTAAAATTCAAAGCCCAGAAAAGTTCACTAAAGATAGGGAAATGTGCCAAGTTGGCACCCGGGTTTTGTGGGCCTTTCGAAATATTAGCTCGAATTGGACCCGTATCATACCAACTTGCACTTCCAGCCAATCTAAAAATTCATAATGTATTTCATGTTTCTTTGTTAAGGAATTATGTTCATGACCCTACTCATATGATCAATTGGAACTTGGTATAGGGGGAACTAGAAGGCGAGTTTCAAGTAGAACCCCTTAGCATTCTAGACCAGAGAGAAATAACACTTCGGAATAGAGACGTAGCTCAGGTAAATGTGCAATGGAAGCACTTTAGCCTTGAGGAGGGCACTTGGGAGTTGGAGGGAGATTTGCAGAAATCTCATCCAACCCTATTCCTAGAAAGGTAGGAACACTAAGGAAAGTATTTTATTTAATGGGGAAAGTATGTGACATCACCCCAAAAAATAAATTATTTTGAAGTTCGAAATTTATTAGGAAACTATTTCCATTTTTGGTAAATTTCAAATTGGAATTTTTTTTCCATTTGTGACAATTCTGAATTTTGAATTTAGTTAATTGTAATTAAAGATTATGACTATTGGGCACAAATCTGATTTGAACCAACTAACTACTTGACTATGACACTTGTATGAAACAAAATATTTTATAATTATTGTTGGAGGACAAATGGAACAACCATGCTGAAATCATCTGACCATGACTCCATGAGTGGGGAACATGTTGGAACTACCTCAGGGTTGATTGTTACAAGTGGAAAATCAAGAATTTGTCCATTGGTAGCCCATGAAAATTAGGGATTTGGAAAGATGAAAAAATTCCCAAGGGGAAAAAGACCTAGGCACTTTTGTTGTTGGATATATAGCATATGGGAGGAGGGAGGACATTGCCTAGTATGCTCGAAGGGTAATCTATCTCTTGTTGTTACGAACACTACTTATTGAGTGTGAGGCAAAGGGAAGACTGCTGAAACTAAAAGGATTTGTTGAGGAGGAGTTCTGAGTTAGCCCTCATGGATTCATGTTCACTCTAGGGGGTGAAAAGGTCAAGTGATTTGGCTGCCCTATTCTAAGGTTGGGAGGAACGTGGTTCTTCCATTTGTTGTTCGACAAATTGTTCAGATATGTTCATTTCTCCTTCTATGTTTTAATGTCATTGTAAATTATTGGTTGATAAGATTCCATTGATTTAAGTATTTCGTTTACTAAATTTTATAGGAATACAGTGAATGTAGGATAAACTCTCACAAAAATTTTGTGGTTGTGGAGTAAAAATCTTGTTAAGTAACTTGACTGGAAATGAAAATTTGAATGGGGAGATATACCAGGAAATGTAACTGTGTTAATGAATTTCTACTTCTTTAATTATGTTAGAAATTACTGTCAGCTCAGGGCAACATATACATCTGACTATTCTGTTCACATTTGAATAACCGTGTAGTATCCACTATTCTAGAATAAATCTTAGATTCATGAACAATACATACTACATTACATATTTACATTTCTGTGGGATTTCTCGCGATTTTTGGATGATTATCCTACCACATTTAAAACTACTGTTGTAAATAACTATATATGTATAATAGAAGCCAACTGTGTATACAAACACCTATATTAATATATATAGAGATAACCCCATGACTTGCTAAACTCGCTTCTAAAGTCTAGAATATTTATGTCAATAGACACTAAGGATGTAATGGAAGGCGATTAATCCTAACTGGTTATATTTCCAAGTTCTGGAAATTTTGAATCAAATTAACCTTTCAACGCAAACAAAATTCTGGAAGGAAACACTAGAAGAGAAGAAGCTCATTTTACTTAGAAATGAAATAGAGATTCTGTATGCATATATCGATAAATTCATAATTCTATTAGTAAACGAAGAATCATGACAGTCTCTGTATAAAACAGACATCAATGGAATAAAAGAAAATAATAGATCTATTGGGCCACAATGAATTTGTTTGAAAAACACAATAATGTAGGAGTATCTAAAAGTGGGAAATATATTCTTTGGAAGCATAAGCTTGATATGCTCTTCATTTTTCATAAATAATCTAATCGGATTAAATAACCATTATATCGACAAAGTCTAAAATTTAATCGTTCTATATTTCCTTTCTTTTCATTATACTATATATAAGAGAAGAGTCCTTTGTCTTAAACCTTAAAATACAACAGAATTCAAGAACCTAGAATTAGGGGTATGTCCGACCTATGCATCCACCGTGTTATAATCTTCCATAGTGAATATTGTTACAACATTTGATACTTTTTATAATAGGAACTGAGATTTGAACTATACACATTACGGTATTCATACCGAGAAGCTTCGTTATTAGAACCTGGGATGTTAAGTCCTGAGGAGTTTAAAAGGAAAGCGAGTACCTTTTCCACAAAATGATGCCCGAAATCCGAGGGTTCAAATGCTTCAACCCTACAAGGAAAACAAGTAATTTTCATTAGTATTTGTCAATGAATAATAGATTTTCCTATACAAGGGATACATAATTAAATCACCGAGATAAATTCATTATAAAAAAAAAATTATAGAAGAATCGGGATTGTACTTAACTTGGGCCTTAGCACTGACCGTCTTTCGCTGCATAACTGACGAAGTCACCCTCGAACTTGATGCGAGGAGGGGGCAATGTCGATCTGATGGGTACCTTGGAAAATATCAGAGGCCCCATCATTAGGTCACATTATACACAGTTCTTAAAACTTAAATGCCTGAAATAAAAGCAAAGAAAAACTTCTAAGGATTAAAATAATCAAGAAATAAAAGACGAAATGCATTATACACTCCAGATATTTTTCAAAAGATATAATTGTCGTAAACTGTAGTACTGAACCAATATTTCGTCGAATGTATTATGTCTAGTTCAAACATAAGTTGAATATCAGTGCTAAAGAGGTGCCAAAGAGATTGTAATGCTCTGAGAGTTGACAGAGCCAATACTCATGTCGGATATAGATTTCCGAAGGGTAATTTACACACACCGAAGTCGATATGATTTGATGAAGGACTTAACCCTTATATTAAGTCATGAATTTGAATAACGGCATACGATATCGTTGATACATAATACTTCCACCAATATATGGTTAATTGTAGGCTTACCCGAATGGGAATGCAAAAACCTTTAAAGGAAAAACTACCATCATAATTGTCATCTTATATTAAGAAGAAAATCTATAGATTGGTAGACCCCCAGACGAGTTACTCAAACTAACAACATTCATTATCAATCACCGAGCATAAACTAGGAAATCTTATATGCACTAATGATGAGAATGACTGTGCAAAGAAAAACGTGAAATCAGAAATCAACACATAGATTACGAAGAAAAAGAAAACTAACGGAAGGTTTTAATCTCAACGGAGGAGTACCCTTACCTAGTTAATGAGGACAAGTTGTTTGCATACTTTCACCGCCTCTCATCGATGTTTACACCAAAGTTTTTCCTCCATAGTCACCCTTGAATCCTTCACAGAGCGTAAGCAAGTCAAAATGGAGATGAACCTAACCAAATCTTTCAGAAAAGGGCTAAGCGGGAAACCTTTAATGCTACCATGCTAAGTCGATGGCCTTCCTGATAAGGGACACGAAGGAATGTGACAGGCTCGAACGAGACTCTACACAAACCTCCTTTAAGGAATTGGATGAAAAGTTCAATGTGACTTGACAGTACCACCACCGGTCCTCGCACCGAGTCAATGTGAAGGAGGGAAAGGTTTCAGAACATATCCTAAAAATAATAGATTAAGTCCAGTTCAGTTAGTGTGCAACAATCCAGTTCGTAAGGGGATAACCCTAGGATCGGACGAGAAATGCCTACCTATTATTTTAACTTGGCAGTGGGCCAATAACTAAGCTCATACAGATTTTTCCTTGTTAGCACACTTTTTCACTAAGACCATGATATCACAACCATACCACGAGTGGAACTATTGTCCCTTTTCTAGAAAACCCTTAGTTTGGTTGGGCTAAAATGAGCTATTCCTCATATCTTAGTACCAAGTAGATAGGAAATCAAAATATGCCCAGATGTTGGAGTTACCCTGTTCAAATGGTTAATACCTTGAATTATATTGTGTAAGAGGGCTTCTATAGTATGCATGCGATATTTTTCCAAATGTATGTAACTTCACATATTAAGAATTAATCGATAGGAAGTCTTATATATATATATGTAATATGTGTGTATATATATAGATATATATATAGACTGCGTTTTGTTTTTATGGAATAACAATTGTTTTATTTTAGTATTGCTAACACTTCCATAATGATAAATTATATCAAGTAATTTCGACAGGCTAGAAATGATAGGGCCATTCCTATTTGTTATTATGTTTACCTTGTACCCTTAATAAATTCCAGGAGAGTAGATAATTTAGGAACATAATCCTAGGAGGAGTGGAACAGAGACAACATTTGTCGCTATAATTTTTCTTTACACCTTGTAATTTGTGAACTGTAAATAAATGAAGTTGAATTAATTATAAAGAGGAGAGTTAATGTCCCTGACATAATTTTTTTTTTATTTTGATATTTTTGGGGTACATTACACAAGACCTAGTGGGGATATCTAGAAAAATTCATAGCCGATGCTCATGGTATGTATGCCACACTGTTTTTAGATGCTCACATGCTATATATAGACATGATGCTTTGTCACCTATTTGGGAAGAAGAACCCTACACATTTCTCATTTTAGTGGGTAGTCATCATGAATGAGGTATCCGGGGGTTATACCTTCAATTGAGCTAAAATGCTATCTAATAATTTGGCCAAGGAAATCGTTGAGTATAAATCAACAAAATCAAAAGGGAAACCTGCTCCTTTTTACATGTCATCATATGTTATGGATTCCATTTGTTTCATGACCCCTTTTACCCTAATGAACTGGAGTTGGACCCCGACCAGTTCTGAGCCAATTCATTTCTACCACTCCAAATTATGAGAGGAAAACACAAAATATTTCTTTTACGACATCTGTCAAAACATTGTAGTGCATGTTCATATAGCTATTTATGGCCACCCACCTCCTTTTATTTCAGAAAGAATTATGGGGAACTTAGGAAAACTTGCAGACGGGTTCATTGAGGAGAATTTCTCCTATATTAGACTCTAGAGTATTCGGTTTTTCCATTCGTCCTCATTTTCTCCCACAGCTTTTACCCAATAGGTTGGTGTGCACAAAAGTGGCATACCAAAAAGTAACATAAGGTATCAACAAGGAGTTGAAAGCAACTCAGAAAAAGGTTTAGCCAACTTTCCCCATTCAAGTTGGCATGTTCACACTATTATATTTCGGTCATTCTAAAGTCGAGGCCATATCCCTGGAAGATGTCAAATTAGTTGACATCGAGTTCAAGAAGCATTATCCACACAAGATAGTGGAAAATTATTTGGCTCAGTTTAACATCAAGCGATACATCCATGAGAATTCTCCTTATGATGAAATGTTTAGGGGAGTTAGATCTTGTGAGGAAGTCCAAAGTAGATTCCAGGCTTTGCCTCCTGACCAACATGTTGGTTTCCTCATCTTTCAAAAACACAGATGAAACAATTTACCAAAGATATTGCAAGGAGAGTCAAAACCCATGCCTCCATAGGAAGCTAGTCCTACAGGATTTGAGCCAAGTTGCTCCGCTAAGCCTAAAGTTAAGAAAGTTCCAAAAAGCCCAAAAGTCTTATTTCACAAAATAAGAGCATCGTTGTCAAGATTGAATGATCCACAAGTGCTAGTTCGGTTCGAATCCTTCATGAATCTAGGACAAGTTGTTCCTCATTCAAAACCAGCTACTCCTACTAGCACCCCAAATACAACAGGACAAGAACCTTCCACATAAATTATTTCTCCTATTACATCATTAACCCCTTTACAGACTAGCTTCAGAAATCCTAGTTCAAAACACACTTTTGTAAGTGATCTTACTCCTATCTTGCCCAAAGAGATGCCTCCGTCAAATTTATTTTTCAACAAGAAGTGAAAATCCATTGTAAAAAGAGAATCTCACCAAAATATGGAGTAGTCACTAAAAGGAAAAGATTGGTGTATGATGGGAAAGACCAATATGGTCTGGAGTTTGCAAAAGAAGTTGTAGGTTCACTAGGGGATTTTTCCACTTCCAATCAATGGTCAATGGACAATTTAACTGAACAAATGCAACAGAAATCCCTCTTGGTAGAGAAATTGTAGAATGAGATATATAACATAGAACATAATGTTAGAATCAGGATGAACCAGGACATTGAAAAAATCAGGGCTAGTCATCAACATCAAATTAAGCAGTTACAGGATAACCTTGAGTTGCTCTACCATAGTTCACAGACCATCCAAGGTTTGATCACTTAGTGTGACAATTTGATTGAGCAGCTGCAGGCCATATTAGCCCTAACACATAACACAATGATAGATATTTAAGCCTTCAAAACACAAGAGTCAGAAATCAACGAGAAGTTGGAAGTTTCCCAACAAGAGCTCTATCAAAAAGTAGATGCTATTAAGAAATTCTACCAGGAAGTAGACCTTTCCCTAAAAAATATTTATGTCAAGGAAAAAGAGGCTTGTGCATCCTGGTCTAAGTTTGAAGAGGTTCTCATATGGAAGCAGAGAGATAATACCCCTGGTCTTCCCCTTCTCTCTCATTCTGAACAAGTAAGAGGAAAAATGGCCCTAAAATCCTAGGAAACAAATATGGAAGAAGGTAAGAAACTTTCCAGAGATGTAAAAGAGGCTTGTCTAGAGGAATTCTCTTCAATAAAAAAAAAATTGATTGAGTTCGAAGGGAATAATATCTCAAAGGCCTTAACGAAGATTGAGTTAGAAATGAACCAGCAAATCTCCAGAAGGAACAAGGAAAATACTCAGGTAGCCATCCATCAAATGAGACAGATTGGTTTACTTAAAATCAATGAATGGTTGGTTAATCCAAGTTCACAATATCATGTCACAGTCCAAGAAGTGAAGAAGATCCAGGAGAATCTGCCACAAATACATAAGAAGATGTTTTCTTTTGAATTGAATGAAAGGGTTGAGCCTTCAAGATTCATGGTAGCATTGATGGACAGGTGGACCCAATGAATTGAAGAGGGAAAAGCGAGTGTATATGGGAGAAAATTAAAATGCATGCACAACGTCCACTTTCTCCACCCACTGAACCTTTCACCCTCCAACCATCACTTACCTCGCATGCTTGCATCCACTCATCCCACATCCTTATTGGATACTTGTTCCCCCATCATTATTTTCGTGAAAAATTACTCTTCCTTGTAACTGTTAGCCATCCCATAATGAGCCAACACTGATATTTTCATCTAATTATCCCCCCGCCCCCCATGTCTTCAACCACAATTCCTTAACTCAGTGAATGCATCTGAAGGGACAAATGACAACAAGATCAAATGGAAAAGAAAATAAGTCAAATGATTGTGGTGGCCTTAATGGAAATGTTTACCTGATTCAAAGATCAAAGGAAAGCAAGGGAATCTACAGGAAGACGAAGAGAAAAAGGAAGTGCCAACAAAACTCAACAATATTTTCATACTCTTATTTTATTCATATGTATTTTATTTTTAGTCATATATTGTGGAAAGTCCAACGGTTTTCAGTTGTGACAAATTTTGTATAAATAAATAGATTTTATATCTATTCGAGGTTGTTTCTTATCGAATGTAAAAGAGAAACTCTTTTGATTATTAATACAAGTGCAGACAAAGATTCTAAGTTTTGTTCAATCTGAGTTATGTGTTTCCTATGCATTTCCATTTCTTTGAATTTCTTTCTATTTTTCTTGAAGAGTGAATGATTGCAATTTATTTCACTGGTTCATTTAGTAAACAATGTTTCCTCTGTTATTACTGTGAGTAAAACAAGACCTGTGATCTGTGTGAATTATTGCATTTTTATATCTTGTTCAAGGGTGCATCTTCTACTTTTATTCTAATGTAAACAAGGTTATAATTATATGTAATTGATACCTAACTTTGTTTAACAATTTTTTAAATCATTTCTACATCATTTGACATTATAATTGTGACTTCGATAATGGGATACAACCTTTGTAATGTCTTATGATTAATTTCATTTAAAGATTATTTCTTAGAAAACTGAAGGTAGAAAAAAGAACTCACAAAAACACCTCTTTTAAAACCTTTGACACCTGACATTATTCTTTGAGCCTTAGAATCAATCTCAAGAACAACATCTTTTTGGCGCCGTCACCGGGGACAGAGAAACAAAATCATTTTCCCTGGGACAACAAAAAAGTTAATTTTTGGTCTTTAATGGTCAAAAATATTGAATACATGGTAAGGCTTACTTTACGTTTCACCTGGTGACTCCATTGTAGACAAAACTGGCATTCAGTCGAAAGAATACTAGGAAAAACCTAGATGAAAAGCAAACTATGCTAGTTTCAGATCCCAAAAAATTGTTCAAACCAAAGGGATATCTCAAACAAACTTATACATCACTAGGTAAGGTCCATCAACCTAAAATTATCCAAGTTAATGTTAAGATTCCCGTTGAAGAACTAACTCTTAAAGAAAATTTTAAACAAGTTCATTCTGCAGAAGCATCAACAAGTAAAGCTGGAATCAAGCTTGAAACACCAGAGGTAATGATTCTTGAAATAAAATTTGAGATTGACCAGACCATCCCTATTTCATTGATAAATACTTTTACCAGTGAAAACAAATAATCCATTTCAATCCCTACTCTCTTTAGTACTCAACGAATTCTTTCTATTCCTAAAATAAAAGTTTATATTCCCTACAATCCTGAAGATGATTTTCTATACTTAGATTCATCCCCTATTGCTTCTCCTATCTATACATTAGGTAAACTTAAGGAACACCACTCAAGTTTTGTCCACCCCCCCCCTTTCTAAATATTTCATCTTCTCACGATATTTTTCCCGAGCTTCATTCAAAACATTCTAAAGTAGTTGAAAGATCAATAGATCATTATTTTGAGGTTTTTTAAAATCTCTTATTTAGTCCTTGAATTTCGTCTCCTAGACTTTCAATGGCCGGTGTTGGAGGTGTTGGTGATGGTGGTGCCGAAGGTGTAGGGGATGGTGGACAATATTAACCTCCTAGGATCTTTTCCAAGGTCACCGCTATATATGCTCCCTTAGTCCTTCCAACTGTCCTGCATTATTTACCCGAAAATTACATGAAGAGCCTCCCCAAATTCATGGGAGAAGCGGATCTAACAACAATATAACATATTGCCTTTTTCGATCAATTTGTTGATATTCTTGGAATTGAGCACAAGGATGTTTAGAAAATATTGTTAGTAAATACTTTTGAAGGACATGTAAGAACTTGGTTCAAAGGACTTCCAATAGGTCCTATATGCTCATATCATGATCTAGAAAATTCCTTCCTAAGGCAATGGTGCGAGAAAAAATACCAACTTTATTACTTAACCGAATTCATAGCCCTAAGAAAGAATACTTCTAAATCATTCCTAGAATTTATCCAAATATTTAATAATATTTATCACAAAATCCAATCCGAATTTAAACCTTCTCAACCAACTGCAAAAGTCACTTTCCTAGGGGCTTTCGATTCTAATTTCTCTCTACTTTTGAGAGACAGAAGATCCACTACTTTAGCGGGCATGCAATATGAATCTATAGAGATTGAATCAAATATGATGGCATGCAGGAAGTTGAAAACTAAATATGATATGGGAATAAGAGAACCCAAGAGTTTTAAATAACATGCAGGGCCATCTAGGTCTAGAAACCGTGCGGAGGAAAAAATGGATGAGATGGCCAAAATGATTAAATATTTATTGAACAAAATTTCCAGGGTGGAAATAGAACAAGCCAAACCTGATCCATATGTTAGGAATCAATTCCGGAGAAATCCTAATCCTCAGATACAACAAAGGAAAATAAAAAATGAGGATCAAAAGATTCAAGCTCTGTTTAAAACTAAGAATTTCATACAGAAAGATGAGTTGCAATATTATGAGGAATTATAGGAATATCTAAACAACCTCAACGATGATGATCTTGAGCCTCACCTAACCAAACAGGATTATGGGAAATCCTTAGATCTGGAATCTATGTTTAATAATGATGAAAACATCAACAATCTGGGGGACTCTATATACAAAGGTCTCACTGACTCAATAATGGTGAAGCTTCAACATAAATATGATTTGAGGCCAAGAGAAAAGAGTTCTACAAATATTCCACCAAAAATAATTTTATCATGAAACAAAGAAAATGAGGTAGCAGTTACAAAACCATCAACTAAAATGCAAGCTTCTCGAATAAATAAAGTTGAAACGAAAGTAGTACGAACTAAGAAGCCGAAAAATATAGAGGTTGAGCTTTAGACTAGGGAAATTGAAAAACCAATTGGGACGTTCAATTTAGAAAATGAACTTAATAAAATTAAGATTCCAATGCCTCTGGTTGAAATTTCTAGGAACCCAATCTATAAAAAACAAATTGCTAAATAAATAAAGTTTTCCTATGATGAATCTCAAGCTGGTTTGTCCTTTGACCCCTATCGCTCTTTACCCTCCGAGTTTCTCTCCATCGTGACTTTCCGATTTACGAACCTTAGATCCCTAAGTGAAAAAAGAGTGGGTAGTGGTGCTAATCGACTTAAGAAGTACTCATAACTTCATTGACAAGCAGTTGGCTGAACGCCTCAATTACTTTGTGTACTCGGCTCCAAATTTGAAAGTCATGATAGCAAATGGAGTTGAAACTACCCTTGCCATAGCTAACCCCAGCCAAAGCCTATCTATTGCTAAAGCTCCAAAGCTACGGTTATCAATTTGTAGGATGAAAAACCTAAAATCATGTTTGGACTACAGCTTGAAAAAAATCAGTATTATGTTTCTCTGTTCTATATTACATTGACTGTGCATGATCATTTACTTCACAATTGCATTCTAGACTCGGGAGCCTTGCATAATTTAATACCTAATACTATCATGGAAAAATTGTTCCTTGAAATTACGAGACCTTATCAATATTTGTACTTGTTTGATTCTAGAAAGTTTAACTGTATGGGTATGATTAAAGATTTAGTGGTAAATATTTCTTAGGTTCCTATGAAATGTATTCTTATGGATGTGGTTGTTGTTGACATTCCTTCCATGTATGGTATGCTTCTATCCATATATTGGGGTGTCACGCTGGGAAGATCGGTTCAACTAGACATAACCTATGCTACGATTCCAGTTTCTGGTGAAAAATTTACTCAACTGTACAGAGAAACTAGACTAGCATATACTGTAAGAGACCCTCACAACCCCAATAACTACCCATTCTATGTTGCTGATCAAGATTTCGGCAATTGTATATTATCCATAGATAACAATTTTGAAGAATATATAGAAGAAGAAAATAAAAAATTAGAAATTTCAAAGAAAAATATAAATGTTAGAGAAGGGATGTGGAAACTGTTCTTTGATGGTGCTTCGTGGTGCGAAGTAGTAGGAGTTGGAGTTTTATTCGTGGAACCAGGCGATGAGTATGTTATTCCTTTCTCTTATAGATTACAATGGGAGGTCGACTATACCAATAATGTCTGTGAGTATGAAGCTTGAGTCTTACGATTAGAAGCTGCAAGAAAATTAAAAATCAAACATTTGATAGTTTATGGTGATGTTGAGCTCATTGTAAAAAAAATAAAACAACAATATCAATATAAGCATCCTAGATTGAGATCCTATAGAAATTGTTCCTGGGATCTTATAGAGAATTTCTTCTCGTCCTTTAATATTCACTCTGTTCCCAGAATGAAAAATCAACAAGCTGATTCTTTGGCCAAAGTTGTTGTGACTTTCATACCACTTATTGTTTGAAGATAAAATATCATATCGATATGAGACATATACCTTCCATTCCAAACAATGTCCAGCAGTGGAAAGTGTTTGAAGATGATGAACAAATGAAACATTTCCTGGAAATGGTTGATGATTTTTCTGAGACCCACATAGATCAAGAAAATCATAATGATCCTGCTTGGATTATGCAGGAAGGAGAGAACACAGAGAAGTTCCAAGATAAAATTGCAAATCCTTGCATGCTCTTACATAAAAGAAATCAAATTCCCAAAGGCCTGATCCCTTTAGAAAGGTTGTTTGAACAGGATGATATACCTTTGAATTCTACATTGTGACCTCAACCCGAAGAAGTTGAAGGTTGTAACGTACGAACTAATGAAAATATCAAAATATCTTTCAGCACAAGTAAAGAGAAAATACACTAAGTTAATTAAACAATATAAAGATGTTTTTGCATGGTATTATGCTGATTTAAAAAGTTATGATATTTCTGTTATTGACCACAAGATTCCCTTAAAACATGGTATTAAACCTTTCAGGAAGAAGCTTAGATAGATAAACCCAATTCTTCTGCCAATAATAGAAAAGGAGGTTAAAAAAATCCTTGATGCAAAAATCATCGTTCCCCTCAGATACTGTGAATGGGTGGCCAATTTGGTTCCTGTTAGAAAGAAGAATGGATAAATAAGAATCTACATTGATTTTAGGAACTTAAATGGTTCTTCTCTTAAAGATAACTATCCACTCCCAAAGATGGACCATGTTTTAGAGAAGGTAGTAGGGGATAAAAAAATTTATATGATTGATCATTTCTAAGTATATAATCAGATTGTTGTTCATGAAGATGATAGACAAAAGACTGTGTTTACTACTCCATGGGGAACCTTTATGTATGATAAAATGCCTTTTGGTTTAATGAATGCAGGAGCAAATTTCCAGAGAGAAATGGATATCACGTTCATCAGTGAGAGCGACAATTTTTTTGTTATTTATCTAGATGATCTAACATTTTTTTCCAATTTAGATGTAAAACATTTGATGCACCTCAGACAAACTTTTGAAAAATGCATAAAATTTGGTTTGTCTCTTAACCCTAAAAAATAATACTTTGTTATGCAAGAAGGTAAACTTTTAGGTCATATAGTTTCAAAATATGGAATTAAGGTTGATCCTAAATGAGTTGAGGATATTGACCTGATTAATATTCCTAGAAATAGAAAAGACATTCAATCATTTTTAGGTAAGATCAATTTTTTGAGAAGATTTATTCCTAACTTCACTGAAATAATCAAATTGATTACGGATATGGTAAAAAAGGACAACGAAGTAAAATTGACTACAAAAGCCAAGGCGTCTTTCAAGCATGTTAATAAATCTATAGGAGAAGCACCGGTATTGGTAAGTCTAGACTATACAAAGGAATTCTTAATATTCTCTCCTGCTTTTGAAAATATTGTTGCAGAAGTGCTCCTTCAAAAGAGCGAAGAAGGATTCGAACAACCAATAACCTTACGCCTTGTTACGCCAACCGTTCGAGTGATAGGTGCAATTTTTTTTTTTTGTGTTGAAGGTGTGTGCGCGTGTGTGGAAGTAACAACATGCTTAACTCTACGACGCCACTCGACTAACAACAAGACTCAACACGAGGTTCAGCATAAGAACGCTGAACGCCTTAACGAGAACCATCACAAACACAACCATAGGCAGAGGTGCACAACGCAGACACTCAGCGAAAAGTAAAACTGACCACTATATACGACTGACCTCCCGCCCGTCCTACCCTGCAAGGTTAGGACCTCCAAGACACATAATCAACGCTCAAGCCCGGTTTCCCATCATCTTTAACCATTTAAGGTCTCAGGGCTGGCGACTGTTCTGATGAACATGGAGGTGTCTACATCCCACCTGACACAAC
>JASDQU010226339.1:0-17403 GCA_032191745.1 Picea mariana | reverse complement strand
GGGAAGCCATCTCGACTTGGTCCCTTGCTATATGGGTTTGGGTTTCCTTTTCCCTGCTTTGGCTATGAAGGTTTTGCAGATCCAAACTCTCGTCATTTCTACTTAAATTTCTGCTCAATCTTGACAGCGTATCTATAATTCGTGCCCAATGAGGTGATGTATAGGAAATCCATTTATGTTTGAATATATCTATGTAAACAACCGCGGTATTTGAGCACCATATGACGCTCAAAATATTTGATACCCAATTTGGTGTGTACGGTATGGAAAATATTGGTGAAGTCTGTTACTGTATGGTCCCTTTCTTGACGTAGGGTGGTCCATCTGGTGTACTGGTCCTCGTAGCTTCCAATAGGGTAGTATTGTTCTTTAATGGCGTCCCAGAAGGAATCCCATGTAGGGGCCACCACAAAGATTGCAGATTCCTCCACGGCCCTTTTCTCAGAGTAAGTATCCCATCAGTCTTTAACATGGGGAATGGCCTTGAGGAGTGCAAAAGTGATCCTTTCCCCATCGAAAAAATTGTAGACTGAAAAATATCCTTCAAGCATATTCAACCATTTATCTACAACATCCACATCTATCAGTCCTTCAAATAATGGAATATCAAAATTTACCTAAACCTTTAAGGGGGTTTCATGGCCGCTTGATGAAGATGCTTCTTCTGTGGGCAATCGTTGAAGGAACTGCACAAAGTTGTCCATCATTTCATTCCTTTGTCGTGCAAGAGCTTCATCGAGCAAAATTTTAATAGGATATCCTGCTCCATCATCTTTCTTTTCGTCTCCCATGGGTTGTTGTCAGGATTTTCATGACTGATCTGGTAATGGCTCGATTGGTTCGAGTCCCAACTTCTTGTACCTAGACCTTGTCGAGGACATGTACGAAGAAAAATAAATGAAGAGAAGACCACTCTGATACCACTGATCCAAATTTAGGAGCGGAACGAACTGATTAACAAACTGAATATCATAAACATAGAGATAAGAAGAATAACACAAATATCTAGTGAACAATATCTTTTATTAAATAATGAAATAGGCAGAATCTATAAAACTGCAGAACTGAAACTTACTCGAATGGTGGTAGTTATCTCTGAGAAGAGATGTGGCTGCTACGCGCATCCGTCCGAGAAAAATGGATTACAATGAGGCTCCATAGGCCCTTTTCATATTACTCATGAATGCCAAAATTCTAGACATCCAAAAGCCTAACCCTAGAAGGTGAAACACCAAAATTCATGTGGTCCCTATGGTTAAGTTGGTGTAATTTGGTACCTCAACTTCCTACGGTCATAAATTTTGCACACGGCCTCCGTTTTAGGCGCCTGATATCTCGTTGGAAAGGTATTTCAAAGATATACACATTATGTCATTAGACTCTGACTTTGTCTACAACTTGACTATGGCAAGTCAAAAAATCAACATTTAGGGCCCCAAAACAGCCTTGGAAGTACAGAAAGATGTGCTGACCTAAGAACATACAAAATAAGCCAATTGGATTAGGCGAGAGGCCACCTGTATCCACCTGGAAAATGTGTGAGGCTTCAGACAACCCCAAAAGTGTAGAACTTACAATTATAAAGCATTACAGAAAGATGTGTTGAATCAAAATGGACATGAGGAGCCAGGTGGAATAGGTGGGTGGCCACCAATATCCACCTGGATCAATCCTCCCCCCTTAGGAAGCAATGGTCTCCATTGTGTAGAATTCCCCCATCAGGTGAGGAAACTTCTGTTGAAGTTGGCCCTGGGTGAGCCACTTTCCTTGGTGTAGAATTTTCCCTGCCTTGACATCCCGATAAATATGGATCCATTGTTGGCGAGTGCCCTTGACCTATGTGTCCACTATCCGATCGGTGGATTCTTGTTCTATGCAGTCAGGGTTGAGCTCTGTTGGTGTCATATGTTCAGCGATCTCAGAGGTGTCCAATAACGGTGGAAAATATGGCCGAAGGAGATCCACATTGAATAATGGATGCATACCAAGGAAGGGTGGAGTGTTGAGCTCAAAAGAATTGCTACCCACAGCCTTGGTGATAGTGTAAGACCCATAACGAAGTGGGTGAAGCTTCCAGTGGGGCCCGGTGAGACACTCATTTTGAAAATGTAACCAGACTTTGTCACCAACCTGAAAGTGGTGTGGTACCCTCTGTTGATCATGGCACTACTTGTACTTAGCATTGGATTTCTGCAAAATCTCCTGGACCTGTTGGCGAATGTGTTGAATCCGCTCAATGAATGTAGTGGCTTTATCAATCATAGACTAATCAAGAGAAGAGTTTTTTTGTGCAGTGGAAAGAGGAAGTGCAACATCAATGGGTCCCAAGGGTTGGAATCCCAGACCCACTGAAATGGCCTATGTCTGGTGGAACTATGGAGAGTCATGTTGTAACTATGTTGGACATATGGGAGACTCTTGTCCCATGTTTGGGGATGCTTAGAATTGTACATGAACGGGATGTTCACAATCATCCAATTGACGACCTCAGTTTGGCCATTGGTTTGGGGGTGGAAAGCAGTGGATGTTTTGAGCTTGTTGTCCAATAGATACCAGAGACTCGACCAAAAGGTGTTGAGGAACCTGTTGTCTCGGTCGGAGATGATGGTATGTGGGATCCCAAAGTGGACCCAAAATCATTCAAAGAATATCTTGGCAATATATGTCGCGGTGACATTCTTCTTATAGGCTGTGAGGATGTCCATCTTTTAAAATAGATCAATGACCACAAACATGCAGTCATTTCCATGCTTGGTGGACGGAAAACCAGACATGTAATCCATGGAGATGGATTCCCACGGCTTCTCGGGAATAGGAAGAGGGGTGTATAAGCCTTGCTTCTTGATGGTTGGCTTGGCAATGGCGCAGGCAATGCAATATCTGATATATTTGTTGACGTCCTGTTGAAGTTTTGGCCAATAAAAATGTTTCTGAAGAATGGCCACATTTTTATCTACACCAAAATGTCTTGCCACCCGAATTCCCAAATCCGCTTTGCATGCTCGCTTGTAGGAACACAGAGATGGCCGAGGTGGCATAAGAGTCCATCCTAAATGTGAAAATAAGTGAAAAAGGTGCATGTACCCAAGATTTGATAAGTCGTGGTAAATTCTGGATGTTGCTAGTAAAGTTGGGGCCAACAATGTTTCATGTCCATAGGAATGGAGCATAGTGGTGAGGGTAGCCACGGGAGGCTAACTAAGGTAGTCAGTGACACGATTGGAGATACTTGTATTATACTTGATGTTGATATGGAACTGTTGTAGGTATGTGGACCACTTCTGATGGTGGTCGTTCTGCAATTTCCCTTGTGTCTGTATGAACTACAGAGGCTTGTGATCAGTGTGTATGATCGTCTCTTTCTACAGAATGTAATGTTTCCATTGACGACAGGCTTGTACAATGGAATACATTTCTTGTCATAGGTGGGGTATTTCTTAACATCATTCGAGAGTGTCTCACTATGGTATGCCACCAGATGCCCGTGCTGAGTGAGAACTATGCTCACAGCATAGTCAGATGCATCAGTCTCAATCTTAAATGGTTGTTGCAGATCAGGCAAGGAGAGTACTGGAGCTGAGCACAAACGATGTTTCAGATCATAAAATTCTCGTTGTTTCTCCCTCCCCCACACAAACTTGGCCCTACCACCGCCCTTGGTCACCTGGCTGAGGGTTCAGGCAATATGGGAGAATCCCAACACGAACCGTCGGTAGAAATTGGCTAGTCCCAAGATGCTTTGAATCTCGGTCAGTGTGGTCGGGGTTGGCCAGTCACAGATGACTTGGATGTTAGCTGGATCAACATGTACCCCATGCTCATCAACAATGTATCCTAGTTATTGGACCATGTTCATGCCAAAAGAGAATTTTTCCAAGTTGGCATAAATCTTGTGTTGTTGCAAAGTGCTCAACAACTGTTGAATATGACGCATGTGCTCCTCCCATGTTTTGTTGAAGATGAGTATGTCATCCAAATATACGACCACAAAGGAGTTGGTGAAGGGTATCAATACATCCTCCATCAACCTCATGAAAGTGGTTGGTGCATTGGTTAAGCCAAAGGGTATGACTAGCCATTCATAGAGACCTTCTTTAGACTTGAAAGTTGTCTTCCAGACATCACTTGGTTCAATGGGAACCTGGTGGTCACTAGAATTCAGGGCAATCTTGTTGAAGAAATTTTCCCCCTTAAGTTGTTCAAGAAGGTCATCAATCCGGGGAATGGGGTAATAGTTCCTGACTGTGATTTTGTTTAAGGATTTATAATCAATACAGAGTTGCCAAGTCCCATCCTTCTTCTACAATAGTACAATCGAGCTTCCGCAAGGGGAGGATTTGGGTCTGGTGTGCCCCTTTGAAGAAGATCTTGGATCTGACGCATGATTTGTTCATTCTCCATCAGCAAGCACCAATAGACCAGTCCATTAGGTAAAGGTGCACTGGGGGTCATATCAATTGGATGCTTGACTTTCCAGTGTGTCGATACCCCTGTAGATGAGGCAGATATGTCTATGTATTCTTCCACGATCTCATCCACTTTCTTTTGTTGCAAAGAGGGGCATTGTGTAGAGGCCATGGATGTGGTAGTGAACTTCTTCTTACTGTGATCACGGATCACAAAGAAGATGAAATTCCTGGTCTGTGAAATGACCTTACTGCATTTCTTAGCAGAGATTAAAGAAATAGCAGTATGCGGTTCCACCTTTGGGATCTTGTACAATTGTCTACCCAAAGTAATAATAACACTGCGTGGTATAGACTCATACACAACATGGTGCTTCCACAAATATGGTTGTCCTAAAAGAACATCACAAACTTCAAGAGGAGAAATATCACATAGTACCCCATCTTTGAAAGGCTTGATGTNCTACTGAAATCAGATTCTTCTGACTACCGCTATCGACAATGAAATGAATCGGAGCCCCATTGACCCACATCTGCGAGTGAAAGAGGCATTCCCCTTCCTCTAGTTCTTCTGGTTCGCTTGGCCAAACTTTGGTGGTAGCAACCGTGGCACTGGGTTCAACATCGATAATCTACTTCCCTCCTTTAGGATTTGACCTGGAATTAGAATTGGCCTCTAACTCAGATGCCTTCATCTCGGCCACGAGGGACTGCTTGGAGCGACATTCGTCAGTGTTGTGCCAAGGACTCTTATGGTACTCACACTATTTTCCCGTGTCCTTCTTCGTCTTCTCGTTTCCCTTCATGTGTTGCGGCTTGGATGGATTTTCCTGAGGGAAGCCATCTCGACTTGGTCCTTTGTTGTATGGGTTGGGGTTTCCTTTGCCCTTCTTCGGCTGTGAGGGGTTTGTAGATCCAAACTCTCGTCATTTCTACTTAAACTTATGCTCGATCTTGATAGCGTATCTATAATTCATGCCCAATGAGGAGATGTTCAGGAAATCCATTTATGTTTGAATATATCTATGCAAACAGCCACGGTATTTGAGCACCATATGATGTTCAGAATATTTGATACCCAATTTGGTGCGTAGGGTATGGAAAATATTGGTGAATTCTAGTACTGTCTGGTCCCTTTCTTGATGTAGGGTGTTCCATCTGGTGTACTGGTCCTCATGGCTCCCAATAGGGTAGTACTGTTCTTTAATGGCATCCCGGAAGGAATCCCATGTAGGGGCCACCACAAAGATTGCAGATTCCTCCACGACCCTTTTCTCAAAGTAAGTATCCCATCAGTATTTAACATGGGGAAGGGCCTTGAGGAGTGAAAAAGTGATCCTTTACCTATCGAAAAAATTGTGGACTGAAAAATATCCTTCAAGAAGATTCAACCATTTATCTACAACATCTGCATCTATCAATCCTTCAAATAATGGAATATCAAAATTTACCTAAAACTTGAAGAGGGTTGCATGGCCGCTTGATGAAGATGCTTCTCCCATGGTAAATCGTCGAAGGATCTGCGCGAAGTTGTCCATCATTTCATTCCTTTGTCACTCAAGAGTTCCCTTGAGAAACATTTTAATAGGATATCCTGCTCCATCATCTTTCTTTTCGTCTCCTATGGGTTGTTGTCGGGCTCATCGTGATTGATCTGGTAATGGCTCGATTGGTTCGAGTCCCAACTTCTTGTACCCAGACCTTGTCAGGCACATGCATGAAGAAAAATAAATGAAGATCAAACCACTCTGATACCACTGATCCGGATTTAGGAGAGGAATGGACTGATAAAGAGGTTGAATATCATAAACATAGAGATAAGAAGAATAACACAAATATCCAGTGAGCAATATCTTTTATTAAATAATGAAATAGGCTGAAACTGTAAAATTGCAGAACTGAAACTTGCTCGAATGGTGGTAGTTATCTCTAAGAAGAGATGTGGCTTCTACACGCATCTGTCTAAGAAGAATGGATTACAATGAGGCTCCATAGGCCCTTTTCATATTACTCATGAATGCCAAAATCCTAGACATCCAAAAGCCTAACCTTAGAAGGTGAAACACCAAAAGTCATGTGGACCCTATGGGTAAGTTGGTGTAATTTGGTACCTCAACTTCCTACGGTAGTAACTTTTTCATACGACCTTCTTTTTAGGCGTGTGATAACCTGTTAGAAAGATATTTCAGAGATCTACACATTCCGCCATTAGACTCTGACTCTGTCTACAATTTGACTATTGCGAGTCAAAAAAAAAACATTTAGGGCCCCAAAACAACCTTGGAAGTACAGAAAGATGTGATGACATGAAAACATACAAAATAATCCAGTTGGATTAGGCGAGAGGCCACCTGTATCCACCTGGAAAATGTGTGAGGCTTCAGACAACCCCATAAGTGTAGAACTTACAATTATAAAGCATTACAGAAAGACGTGTTGAATCAAAATGGACATGAGGAGCCAGTTGGAATAGGTGGGTGGCCACCAATATTCACCTATATCATGCTCAATAATCCATTAATCAAAGGCAACCATTATCCTCAAGCTATAAGATTTATTCAAGTAAGAAGACAAATTAGAATGAAAACAAGAACACAATATGATAACACACATATTATGAACCTTCAATAACAGAAATGAATACAGCCAAAATGCCCCTCAAGCTTAAAATTATAACAGCTAAAACATTTCTACTGCAACTTTCCCACAACTCTTCTTGGATCTTCCAAAATCTCTCTCAGACCTCTCGGGTCTAAGAGTTCCCTCCTCCCCCCTTTTGCATCTAGTTTATATGAAATTTATAGACCTTGCATGGAAACTACTAGATCCTTAAAGCATGGATCAAAGTTTCTCAAAATAGAGCTAAATATCTCCCCTTGGGGTCGAATTTGGACTTAGTTACATTAACAAGATGCAAAAAATCTAAGAAAATCAGTCCAATACCTAAAAACTAGGGTTTGGATTTCAAAGCATTAATTACATTCAAAGTAAACCAATTTTTTTTAGGATATTTAGCATAAATATCCTCCTTGAACATCCGTATTCCACCTTGACCTTACAACTCTCTTTGGCACGTGTGAGGACGAATTACACCTTGATTGTTCCATTTTATCTTCAACACTTTTACAGCGAAATTCTGAAAAATAGGGCTAAAAAAACACTCAATATCGCCCAAAAGATGACACCTTTGTAACATCCGAGAGAAGTTTTTGTATATGAGTCCGTTATTGAGAAAAATCTCTTTCCATTTTTAAAAATGCCACTCCATATCCTCGTAATATGTGCCCAAAGATGATGACTAAAACAGGAAAATTCATGTATTTACAAATCTGAAAAATTAGCTATAAAGACCTGCTTATATCTCCCAAACCATGACACCTGTGTAAAATCTGAGGGAGGATTTTGTATATTATTCTATTCTTTAAAAAACCCTCTTTTTGTTTTCACAAATTCCTCTTCATATCCTTATAATATGCGTTTGAAATTTACTGTAAAAACGGTCATTTCCATAAAATCCCATGTTTTATGTTTTCTCCTTTTCCATACAAGATTGCTCAAAAAATCTTTGTTGAAGATAAAAAACAATGGTTTCTAATATGTATTTTAGGGTTTATAAAGGTTTCATTATCATTTTTCATCATCATCTATCACAAAAACCCAAAACTATGTCATTTACTTGAAAAACAGGGCGTTGCAGGAACTTCCTGTAGCGCTATTTTTTGACCAGTTTACATACCTAAAACCTTTTTCTTGCCTAGGTCAAAGCTAAAACAATTCTTAGATGAACCAAACACTTAAGTACCTGACCTAAAAAAAGGTTTCCTTCAAATTTCATTGATTTCATTCGAAATTTAGGGTTTCATATAAAATCAAACTGTCAAATCTGAATGTTTCCCCGAGAGACCGTTTTAGTTGCTTCAGCTAACAGATCTAGACTATTTCTTCTTTTTATCTTGGTGTGGGAACGAGTTTTCATTCTCCTTGGATCATCAATATCATATATAAACACCAATTTTGAGTCTTTCTTCCTCTGTTTACTTTGTTTCCTTTGTTTTCCTACAGTAACCCTTCCTTTGAAGTTGTTCTTTTAAAATCTGTGATTGACTCCTTTTTTTACCATGTTCACATAACCTTGTCAAATCCTTTCAAGTAATTTAGAGGATTTTCTACTGAAGCTATAAAAATACGAAAAAATCCCATCATATATAGAGAGATTTATATACTTGGTTGCAATTTCAAATACACTTGATGCCTATTGGATTTGGGCTCGAGAATGCTTGAGACAAAAAGAGAGCTAAAAACCAGGATAACCCATGTTGAATTTTCTTGAATCCAGATAGTCTTATATCTTTCTTTCTAGCCATCGGAGGTTAAATAGTTTTGAAAAAATTTTGATAGTTGGATCATAATTGGGCATTGGTTTCCATGCATGTGTTTCTTCTTACATGACTTCCAGCACATGCTTGTGGATTTCCACTGCTACAATATTCTCTCTAGCACAACTTGTTCCCAACAAGTTGTTGGATTTTTTGTTTCCTTTGGATTCCTATAGAAGCCAACACCCTTCATTTGTTGATTCTAATTGTTAAAGGGTGGAGTTGCAAGAAACCATGTGAGTTCTGAGCTATGGATCGAATTGATGAACTATTAGAGTGACTGAACACTCTAATCCTCTCTTTTGTGGACAATATCGTGACCACTGACAAAGCTTGTAACATTCTTGCAAGTATCATAAGCCAAAGTAGAGTTTCTTCAAACTCAGACCCATCTTCTTCATGATGCACTTGAGAGAAAGGATCTTTGAAATTATGAACTAGTCCTTGTTCAGAACCCTCTTTTCAAAGATGATGAAGATGATGATGACAAATCAAATCAACAACCATCACAAGAGAAACTTAGTGAGACAACTCCAGATTCAAGTACAAATGCATATCAACTTTCTCTTTCCAATCCAATCATCAAACCTTGGGAAGAAATTAGGTACAAAAAGCATAGAACCAGTATCAGATATGAAAAGGAAGTGACCTTTCACATTCTAGATTATACCAAAGTGATCAAGTTCTAGAGTGTTGGATTTTTGCAAGAAATTTCACATTCACCTGCTCTAGTTCAAGAGCAGATGTTGATATCTCAACATTGTCAATGAGTTGGCCACATGGAATATCAGTGCTTCAATATTCATCCTTATGAGCATTATGGAAAGCAAAATCATCCTTCAAACAAATGTTCTAACCGCAAGAAACCTGTAAGAGTAAATAACAACTATGGGTGGATGAATTCTTGGCGATGGTCATCAATAGTCAAGATATCTCAGTCATACAGAATAATTTGCACTCGAGTATTAACACATCTTGCACTGGACATATTTTCATCTTCTCACTTTGTACCTGACAGTGGGGAAAAACATCAATGATTGACAGTAAGGCTCTAAGTTTCGAAGTCTTATCAATCAACAACAAGAAAGTGTGACAAGTGAGTGTGATTGGTTTGTAGTTTTCCTTAAACCACCACTTAGTAGAAGACTTATAGCTTCTACTAGACAAGGGTTTGTGGTTTTCCTTAAACCTCCACTTGATAGAATAATTTCAACTTATACTACATAACAATTTTTGGTCATCTTTAAACCAACATTTGAGAGCACTTTCAATTAGTAGAAGACATCACCTTCCATCTTCTAGCTAACTTAGGAAATATTTCGGGAACCATTGATCCTAGAGCCAAGTTCCAGAGTTTGTCGTCATCCTTAAGCCACCATATTGGCTTGTGGTCTTCCTTAAAACACCTCCACCAATTAGTAGAAGACATCAAATTATGTTATACATTCGGTTTGTGGTCATCCCAAAACCACCAGATTTAGAGAGCACATTCAACCATGAGGAGTTGCACACTTCCATATTTCAGCTTCCCACTTTCATATATCATCTCTCACCTTGGACTCACATACATCCCTTCATATTAAGGGGGGGAATGTTGGAAATGTAATCCATTACGATTACTAACTTGAAAAAATATTGTAACGATCATAGGGAGTCCAAGAAAACCTTGGAAGATGAATCCAACAATCATTTACATGTATTTATATATGTATCATATCAATGAGAAATGTACTACATGAGTATCCTCTAATTTGTGTGTCCAACACAATAGAACAAGTGGGTGGCCACTGATATCCACCTTGATCAATGAGATTAACTTTTCAATGGAAATGACACAAATATAAGGAAAAAATTATTCATTTGTGAGATAGAGGGACACATTGTTAAAATTGTATGAGTGTTATTTTGGATCCATCCTATAAGTTTTTAAATTTTCGTTTCAAACGAAAAATGTGATCCATCATTAGGATGAGATATGAGCATCAAATATTGTTAAAAATCAGAGCCTCATACATCCAAAGATGGCATGAAATTAAGAAGAATTTTTAGGGCCCTGACCTTGTCTTTGACCATAACATTTGTCTATGGGGCTCATGAGCCATCATCGGGGCTCGTGCCACCACACATGAACTATAAATGGAGTCTTTGTCATGTGAGAGGGATATGGTGTTCATTTCAATTTTTGTGCACCAAAGAATGTTCTCAAGGCCTAGGCTATGTTTTAGGGTATACACCCAAATTCAAAGGCCATGCCAATTATCTCAAGGATTGATGGACCATGCATAATGCCTTAACAAGTTCTGAATTGGGAATCTTTAGTTTATGAGTGAGATATGATCATCATTTCAAGGATTCATGCACTAGAGGTGGTTCTCAAGGTCCACGCAATTTGCAAGATGTAATCTCTTTAACACAACAATTGTCATTGGAATTCTCTATTGGGTGATTTCATATCTTACATTGATATCCTTAATAGAAAGGTGAAGGATTTGTAATCTCATAAAAAGGAGTTACATGATCAACTTGAGGTCTTGAAGTACTTTTTTTTTTAACAAAAATGACTAAAGGATTTGTATTTAATAGAAGGTTGTAGCAGAGCTAAAACCAACCATAAAGTACATCAGAGTAGTATCAACCATATTATCCAAAATAAGAGGATATAAATTCCTCAGAGTTATAAGCATTACTCTTAAAAGAATGATCAAATAGAGAGTTTCTAATCTTATTAAGGATAATTACAGTAGTATTTAAAAACCTGGCTAATTTAACTTGAGTTTTGTATCTACTTGGACTTGAATTTCATTATGGGAATCTGCTGCGATTTGTCGATGCATTGGCTGCTCCACTTCACAAGACGCATGAGAACCTGCTGATGGAATGTTATCCTGTTGAATTTGAGTTGTGTTTTGATGTCCATGTTTCTCCCTTTCCAATTTGTGAATTTGTTGAGTTTTCCTGTTGACTCTCCTAAGAATAATTGCCAATTCCTGGTCATGTCGTTCCTCATTTTCTTGCAGAGTTTGTCTGAGATGAGCTTTGGTTTCTCTAAGGGATTCAATTTATTTTTGTTGGTGCCCCAATTTCATTTTCATAGCTTCTATTTCATAGGTGGTGCAATCACACTATGTTCAATCGCTACGCCACATTTTAGCTTGGATTCAAACTTGATAATGAAGATAATACAGATGTTGAATGGGAGCGAGGATGAAGGCGGTTATAGTTTGTCTACATATGGAATTCACCATAAATGATACTATGAATTTTTCATTCACCAACCCTCGTGAGAAATCTAGTGCCACCCTCTATAATGATTCTAACCTCTACTAGTTCGCAATTGTTTGTATTGTTTGATTGATGTGTTTGATTGAATTCTTCATCATGGTTTGATATGGAGAACATGTCCCACATGCAAGGAGGAGTTGCAAATGGTTGGAATTAAAATTATACATGAGGGGGTATGGACTTTTTACCCCCCCAAGCTAGGGGAAATTAAGGAGATGATGTCTCAAGTCATGCAGGTTGAAGACATGGAGTGTTGAGAGCCATATGACCAACTGATCCCACTTTGAGAAGACAGATCCCCTCCTCTCCACCACACATCATCATTCATTGAAAACAACATAGAAACTTCCACCACACCATATTGTCCCATAAATGAAAACAGGTCTTGCTTCATGAGGTAACAAGTCTGGTCTCATGGTAAGTGTCACTTTAATAATTGAAGCATTTGAGCATGTTGCAAAGAGTCCTTTCATGGTTACGAAAACATTTGCTTAGAAATTATACCTTTTCCTTATTTCACCTTGGTGGTTGGCATGGTTTCCTTGTAAGTGGGTCACCCTCAGGGAAAGGGTTGATACTGGGGGGTCTTCTTGAAGGATAATCGTACCATTCCCATACATACTTACCATTTTCCACAATTCCTCCCCTTTGTTTTCTCATCTTTTAGGTTTTTCGATCATTGACCCTAAGAAGGGCTTGTACCTCATTTCATGGGAAGAAGGAGATGGAGACCCAGAGGTGTTGTAGCTGTTAAAATTTAAAATCCATAAATTATCCCTCTAGATTCTCACCCGAAGGTCCCGAGAGCAATGAAATGCTTCTCCATAAAAAATCAAGGACCTTTAAAAAAGGAAAACACATAATTAATAAATGTCTCTCTTGTTGGGGGGATGCATTTGCAATGTATTTTAATTTCTAGTGGATATGACACTCAATGTGTTCCTAACTTCAAGTGGGATTGTGGTGCTCTTTACTTTCCATTGTGCATAGCACTAAATGTTTGAAGCATAATAAATTAATGGCACTATAAGGGATTGGAAAAAGGTTGCATTGAAAACAATGGATGCAACAAGCCCTCCACAAAGGCACCCATAAATGAGATAATATGATCCCTTGATATGTCAAGAACCCCATGCTTGAAAGTCATACCCCCATTCATGTCATATTCACTACATGATTTAGAGAGGGTCTTCTTGGGAAACACTCCTTGACTTGGGGATTGGCCTACCCAATAGGGCACCATGACAACCCTCCCATACTTAAATTTGGAAAAATTTATAAGGTCTTTGAGCATTTTTTTAGTTTGAAGAGGGGGGATTTAATGCACATATTTGGGTGGTTCTTTTATTAAATGTGGCTTACTTGGCATGATATAAGTGACTTATGGACCCTTGGAGGGAATACTTGTTTGTCTTTGCAAGACCTTGCCAGGTGAAAGCTATCCATTGAGGAATTATGCCATTTTGACATTCATGGGGGGTTGAGAACCCCTAGGATGGATTCCATACCCCACAGACTGGGAAGAGCACCCCATAGCCTTTGTGTGCAAAGGATATAGGATGTTTCCTTTGGAGGCACTTTGACAACATTCAAGGATGACATCATAATCCTTTGCACCTGGACGTTGGCCTTTGGAGGCCTAGGATGTCACCTTCTAAGCCCTTGATGTCATTTGGAGGCTAGGGTTTGGTGGGGTTGATGGTTCCAAAGGTGATGTGATGTGGTTTGAAGGAAGGAGATGTATGGCATGACACTCTAGCACATGAGAGCTTGACACATGGCCTTTGGAGGCCCAATGATATGCATTTTGAGTCTCAATGTCTCACTTTTAGACCTCACGTCAGCCTTCTAGGGCATGACATCACCCTTTTTGGGGTTTTACTTTATGTAATTTTTATATTTGCAAGTTTTAGGAAAAAATAAAGGGGTCATCCCTCTTTTAATTTGTCGTTGACAATTTTATGTGGACAAATTAGTTTAGATGGTCTCATATAAATAGAGGCCATCTCTTTTTCATTTTCACAACTCATCACTTGAGAATTACAAACTCTTGGACTGAAATTTTGGCCCTCTTGGGAAATTCACTATCTCTTCTCTCTCATGCAAAAATGGATGCTACATTTTTCTATTGGTGGAACAAAGGCTAGTGACTTCTCTTGGAAATTTGATGGAATTTCTTTATAGAGTATGGGTTTTGCATGTTATATCTTGAAATAGTTAAGAAATTTCTACAATTTTGTGTTTCTCTTTCTTAATTTCAAGGTTATTAATCAAACCCTAGGAGTATAAGGGCATACACCCTCCATCGAGGATTTTTCTTCTATTGTTATTGAAAAGGCTTAAGGATTGCTACAAGAAGTAAGAGGGTTTACACTCTTGTAGCAGGACCTTGCTAAGGTTTATATTCTCTAGGGAGTAAGAAGGTTTACACCCCTAGAATATTGCTAAACCCTAGCTCAAAGCAAGAGACTCCATAACCCAATAGATAAGATACTAATTGCATTGGAGATTGAATATTGTTGCATTGATAAACATGAATTTTAATAGATTGAATTGTTTAAGGTTGGATCTAAATTCTATATGTTATTGGCTCTCATCTCCTCCAAGGGCATATTGATTGACAAAGTGATTGAGTTGTTGTAATAGACATTAAGCTACAACCATTAGGGTTGCAACAAAACTCTCTTTCTCAACAAGTTTCTTTCACTTTTGACCATTGAAATTGGCATGTAAGCAGTGAAAATTGATCTACTTGTCAAGGGATTTTGATTGGGTATATTACTTGCTGATTTTGTTGGTTAAAATTTGTTGTTGTAGTAAAATTTTTCTACAGCCACAGGGCTATTACAATTCTTTGCTGATAACACTTTCTTACAACCCTCGTTTATCATCTAATTCATTGTCTTTAGCATTGGAATGTTATCTCTAGGTACATGCTAATTTATCCAATATCATATGTTGATTAGAAGATGTAATTTGCAGTTGTTATACATGTTTTCATTGTTGATATATATTTCTTTACTGCTGCAATTTTTGGAAAACAAGGTTTCTTGTTGATTCCCCACTGGTTTTGAGGCTTATATTATCATATATTGTCTTATTTTGTTTTTTCTAACATTGTTTTGCAGGTACACAACCTTGAAAACCATTTACCAAGTCCAAAGAATCTTTCCCTAAGCCTCAAGTCTCACTTTAACCTTAACCTATAGAGGTGTTCTCCTAACTCCTTGTTTCTCCCCTTGTAATCCCCCTAGAGTCACCCGAGAAGCCTCCCTTATGTTGGATTTGTCCTTCACTAAAATGAGGGGGATATCTATTGAGGTGACAGTGATAAGTGTCCTCAATTGTGTCACACAATTGTTGCTTGGATTGGGCTTTGCCAAAACTACAAACTGTGCGCTAACAGGACCCATCTACTAGATGGGATAAATGATTTTGTAGACTTGCATAGGACAATTTATTGTGTTTAATGCGGGGATGACATAACTAGATGGATTAAGGAATGTCGCTTCACATCCTTCATACAAAGATTTTAAATTTGCATTGCATCTTTTGTTAACGCTCGGATTCGCATTGCTAATTTGCCCATTTATGATATGGTGTAGTTCTTCTTTGATTCATTGAGATAATGGTGTGTTGTCCTTTTCTTCCATATTGCTAGGGCAGGGAACTTGTGAGGATTACCTAATTATCTTTTAATTCTCCTTGTTTTATGAATCTGGCTTCCTTGGCCAACATGTCTGCTTCTTGGTTATGGTGTCTTAGGATATGGAAATATTCCACTTCAGAATTTTCCTTCTTCTAGTTTTATTTTTTGGTAGATGCCTTGCAAATTGGAGTTGTTATGTTGAATAATGTCTCTCATACTTTTGATCACTAGCTCTGAGTGTCCTATCACGATGACGTTCTGTGTTTTATGTTCAGTAATCAAAGTCAATTATTTGAATGTCATTAGGACTTTTGCTTGATTGTTGGTTTTGTATCCTAATCCCCATGAGAATTGATGTTCTTTTTGTCCTCTCAAGTCATAAATGAAACCCCCCACACCTATCGCCCCTAAAGTCTTGAAGGAGTGGTCACTAATATATAAAGTTGATTTTATGACTAAAGTAGAAAATAAAGATATCTTAAAACTTTGCTACAAATCATATATTACTTAATTTGATCATTCAAATCAAATCTAATAACAATGACCCACACTACTAATAAAATATTCATTATTATGACATACAAATAATTATCAACATATAAAAATAACAAAGTAGATGCTACTAATAAAATATTGGTAATTTTAATTTTGTAATAATAATCAACATATAAAAGGGAGGCAGGAGGGGGAGGGGTGCTCTATGGCCCCGACAAAATCCTAGAACTAGTCTTTTCTTGGGGATTATGGGAAGACACCAACAACATGGCAGTAGCTCCAAGTCTCTGGCAAGGCCTCATCCAAGCCCGAGAGCTAGGCATAAATGAAATCTCGGTGATAGGAGATTCTCGGATCCTAATCCAAGCCTTGGTCACTAACTTGTTACCAAATCAAATGAAAATTCGGCAAATTCTCAAGAAAATTCAGCGACTCTCTAAATCCTTCCGGAAGATTGATTTTTTCCATGTTCGTTGGCATTTAAATGGAGAAGCGGACCAGGCAGAAACATTCTCCACTCCCTTGAGAAAGGGACTCCTCTCACTCAATGGAATGTTGTCCTTCGCTCCAATTCCTTAACGGATTGAGGTGGGCGAGTCGCAGGTGGTCTTGTGCTAGGAGGAAGCTAGATCTTACACCTCCCCTCACCCCGATCCATGGCATCACCTCAACTTACGATGACTCCCATGCACTAAGGTACTTCTCCACCCAGCTCGTGTCATTCTACGCAATTTTTCATGAGGCTGCCCTCACGCCTGACAAGCATGTTAGTACAAAGGCCATGTGATCCGGATTATTTTCGGCACGAAACGATATCAGAGATATAATAAAGAAATGCACAGAGATATCACAGATATTAAATAATATAACAGAAATGTATCAGAGATGTAACCATAAACATAGATATACAGTAATACACAATTTCTATTAATGAAATAAATGTACAGAGACTGTAAAAATACAGAGTGGAAGACTCGCTAGAATGGTGGCAGCTTATCTCTGAGAAGAGATGTGACAGCTAATCGCATTCGCAAGAAGATGATTACAATGAGGCTCTGAAGTCCTTTTTACAATAAGAAGGAATGCAAAAAAACCTAGACATCCAAAAACCTAACCCTAGGAGATGAAGCGCCAAAAGTCATGTGGGCCCCATTTGGGTAAGTGAGTACATCAACTTCCCGGGGTCATAACTTTT
>JASDQU010226337.1:3061-17424 GCA_032191745.1 Picea mariana | reverse complement strand
ACCCTGTGAAGAACAGTCCTGGAAGATATCAATCCTGTGAACCTCCTGCACCTGACCCATGGCCTCATCTCGGAATGATTCCATCCTCCAAATCTCTAATAAGATCCACATGGTCTCCATCAACTGCACATGATGATGCGAGAATGAGGTACTGCAAGATCTCCATGAGGCTCCCTCAAGCACTGTGCTAAATGGAAAGTTAGAATAACTTTCCCCTGCAATGGTCCACTCTCCCCTGTCGATCAATGAACTGCTCAATCCTGCAATCCCTGGGTCCCATGCTAACCTCTGTCAACGATCCTCCTGTTGACATTGCACTACTCTGTCCCCGACTGTCTGTCCCCTGCATACATACAGGATCCTCCTCGCTGGGATCCTCAAGATGAAATACTTGTGACCACCGAACTTGCTACCCAGAAACTGTATCGGCATAGACACATCTGTAGAAGAAGTACCTGTCCAAATGTCTCCATGCCCTATCATGATGATCAAGAGGAAGAAAAGGTCTCGCCTCATAAGACAAGTACCTGCCGACCCTCTCCAAACTAACCCAAGGTGGAGTGTGTGGCTCTCTGGTGCCACCCGGGTCGTCAGGTAGTGAAACATCCTGCTAACCAAGTGAACCCTTGGATCCCATGGAAAACTTGGAAGTTTATCACTTCCAGTCTCCGCTAGCTACTCCTGTGCTGGGCTGATCATTGTCGGAAGCCCACTGCACTCATCTGTCATCACTAGGTCTATGATGCTCACCATCACACACCAAGTCTCAACTGTCTGTCTAACACGGTCCACCTCTGACCTGCTATATGCCGTAAAAGTACTCCTATCATATAGTCTCGGCCTACTCACTCTCCATGCTCCCATCCATGGCCTATCCCTCCTCATGCTGTTGTCTATGATAAAAGTGTCAGGACAGGCTAATAGAAACATTTGCAGCTGACCGTAGGATTGGGAGGTGTCACATGCTTTGGTCAATCCAAATGATTCGACCAAAAGATCATCCATCGATATCCATGAAAGATGCTCTCCTGTGGTCATCACCGATTCCCAACACCTACCCAACAGGAATTCCTTGGACTATTCTCTGATTTCCTTCCTCATCAAAGCAAGTGAATTCCTTGTTATGACAGTCTAATATGGCATAGTGTTGTTCTAACCAATCCATACCAATTAGGCAGCCATATGATCCCAAAGGCAAGATGTTCAAATCTTCCTTGGTACCCAGTCCATTCATTCCCATTGGACATGATTTAATAAACTCCGCAACCTTTCTCTTGGTTCCTATAGCCAGTTGCAACAACCAAGATTTCCCATGCTTTCTTCTTGGTAATTGAAATCTTTCCACTACCTTAGGATATATATAGCTATAACTAGCCCCCAAATCAATTAAAATAGTAAAGGCATGGTTATTGAGCATACCTTCAACTTCAATCATGTGTGATTGATACTCAACTTGCTTGTTGTCTAGGGTTGCATAGATCCTTGGTACTCTTCTGCCCATGTCCTCTACCATTTTTGCTTCCTGAACATTGTGAACAACTCTCATTTTGTCACTTTTGTGAGGACAATATCTATACCTATGATCTCCTTTACAACCCTAACATTCCATAGGTGTCTGCATTGGCCTTTGCCCACCTACTTCAGTCAGCCCGGGCTCTCTCAAAACTGGTTGTTCTTAAGGAACATTTCTGAAAAATGGTGGCTTGTTCCCCTTCTTCCTTCGCTCCCTATTAAAATTCTTCTTGTCTTCCCATAATTTTTGGAAAGTAGGCTTTCCTTTTTGTTGATCATATAAGCATTTTTCTCTCCTTATAGTTTATTCCATAGTCTTTGGATCATCATACTGGATCTTATCACTGATGAAATATAGCAACCCGCTCAGATACATTTGAATCTTAACTGTCTCATCCTTGATGAAGGGGACATACTTCAACAACTCCAAGAATCTTCTTTCATACTCATCAATGGACATACTTCCCATCTTGAGTTCAAAGAACTCTTTCATTTTCTTGTCATAATACCTCTTAGTTAAGTACTTCTTTTAAAAAATATGCCTCTTGAATTCCCTCCATGTAACATTCTTCTCTCTGATGTGTTTCACTTGCACAAGCTAATCCCACCATATGAACGCCTTACCTTTTAGCTGATAGATGGAAATTCTTACTTCTGCACGAGAAGAGTAATTTTGCAGTTAGAAATATTTCCTCATGCCCAACAGCCATGCCATAGCATCTTCATTTTTCTTGTGCTCTCCATCAAAAGTAGGAGGTTTGATCTTGTTCATTTCTCCCTTGAACTCATCCGCTTCAGATATCCTATGATTTTGGGTAGGGGATGGACTTGAACTGCTGTGTGGCCTCCTTTTGGAATTCCTTCGGGAGTGATGGTGATGTTTGCTACAATTTCTTCCTCTTCTTTCCTCATCATGGGTCCTGTGACTTCCTGATTTACTGGGTTCACTTTCCTTATCCAATTTATTTTCAATTCTTTTCAGGCTCTGTATCAGATTCATATTGAAGTCTCCCTGTTGCTCCTTGGATCTCATAATCCTTTTGTTATCTTCTTGGTGAATTTGGACATCCTTTTTCAAATTCTTAATTATTTTCATCATGCTCACTCCTTTATTTATTTCTTCTCCACGCCCATTGGAGTTTTTCCCCTCAATTCCCAAATGGACATCCATTCCTTTAACCTCATCCTATGGATTGTAACCGTCTTGTGCTTCCTCCATTTCTCTGCACTAGGTAACAATTCAATCCAGTTTTGATAATTGCTAACTCTGAAAAATGTGCAGACAACCGAATTTTGTTAGGTTATCAGTCTTTAATAATTTTGCAGAGTAACTTAAGCAATCTGCTTCAACAAAAAGAATATCAGACTCCATTTTTTGTGGGTCCTTAGTTGAGCAAGAATTCCCATGGCTCTGTCTCCGAGCCCTCTTCTACTCTAAAATTTACTTTCGGGCGCTAGCCCCTTTTTATTCAACCCTCAACTCGCATGTGACCATGGCTATGACCAAGTGCTATGTCGATAAGCGCTTATCCGAAGCCTTGAAACTTCAGGGCTCCGAAGCTTCAGAGATTTCCCTTTCCGCACATTACAAACATCACAGAACCTGGAACGAGCGATTTCATGGAGGACGGTGGATTTACGGTCTACAATCTCTGTTAATATCTATGGTCAATAGGATCTTCAGGTCTACGGCTTCGGCGGTTTCCAAATCACATCACAACCAATCTCCCGGAGTGACTCATTGGCGTACTCGCGAAGTGGGGTTGATCAACGGTCCTCAACTTCCCAGCATCCAATGGCTGATATCTATTTCAAGGTTCCGAGACTTCGGAGGATTTCTTCCTCCAATTCTATCGCAAACCCTTTCTTCCAGAGTGTCAAGTCTCCAGACCTTGGGATATGATGCCACACATCTCTTGTGACCATCAGGGCCCCACTAACCATGCTCAAGAAGAGTGCCATGTGGCGGAATACTAGAAACGAACACGTGGTCCAATATGGTGGATGACATGTGTCACATTATGACTAGCATTTCTATATTCAAAGGTTCCTAACTCACTGACACTTGGCACACATCTCATGTGTCCATGTCATCCCTGGTGACTTCAGTAGGCCACGTCACTTTGGGACTTCGGGCCTCGAAAGATTTTACAATTACATTCCTCAAATCTCTCGAACTCCAAACTTTCGAACTACTTTACCTTATGGGGTCCACATGGTACAGTTGTCAACATATAAGGTGGTGACTAGTGGCCCTATGTGTCGGATTGATTTTGGCCCAACAAGGTCGTTCAAGTTCCATTATGACTGACACGTGTCTCTTTCGATGAACAGTCCATATTAACTCCAGATTTCGAGACTTCGGGCTTCAAAAGGTTTTGCCTTAGCATACTTTGTTTCTCTTGAATGTCAATCCCACAAACTGTTGTGAAATCTATGGATCACAATCACTTGCATGCAGATATGACGGTTGATATCTATTTTTCATCGTTGTTCCTTACCTTTTACTCTTGACTTAACCTAACGGTTATGATCCATCTTCAACCGATCCAACGGTCAAGCATTTATCCCAGGATCTACGGTGTAGATCCACTCCGGAACTTCGAAACTTCAAGCTTCAACCCCTTATTCTCTATCACACATAAACTTTGTCGAAGTCGTGAAGTATGAAGTACTTAGGGGTTAACTTTTCTGCACCTTTTCTAGATCTGACGACTGTGAAGGGTCCGCCTTCTCCCGAATAGATCCTACTGCCCAAATTTAAACCTCGCGGCCCAAAAAAACTCTTGTTGTGGCTTCTTTCTATGTTTCCATTCCATAAACTGTTACACCTCCTAAGATTCATGACACGACCAAGGTATTCTCTTAGCACCCAGGGACGATTTGAACTTCAAATTTTGTTCCTTTCGACAACAATTCACTCTGAAATATCTGCTTCATTAACCACTACCATGGCCCATCCAGGCTTGGTGTCGAAACCTTGGATCTAATACCATTTTGTAATGTCCCCAACCCTCAAACCTATGTCGGGTAATGCTAACTAAACAACTGTATCTTTGTTTTTTCTTCTCTGATACCATTTTGTAACATCCCCGACCCTCAAACCTCTGTTGAGTAGTGCTACCTAAACAACTGTATCTTTTTTTACTGCTCTGATACCATTTTGTGACATTCCCAACCACCACCAATAGGTCGAGCAACATCACCTCAAAAAACTAACATCCTCATGCACACACACACACATAATGCAATTTTAACCAGACATAAACATTTTTTACATACACGTATTCTTGTGGAAGTAACAATAACACATACCAATATTTCATAGATGATTTACGTTCTGCTATCACACAACTTAATGTAGAAATAAAAGTAAAATCATACATGCAGTAATCACAAACACAAACATAAATTTACACACAATACTCATCAATATAGCAAGTACAAATACACAACATGTAAATGAACAAAGAAATGGGTAATTATCTTTTAAATGAAGTACACCAACTGCGTGCAGACCTTCCATGAACCTCCCAGCCTTAGACCATGTTGTTCATCACGCTCAGTAGTCAGTCACCCCCGAGTTGGGAATAAACTCCACTGAGCAAGGGATTCTTAGGCTTGGCAAGGACAACAAGAAAGTCACACAGATCAACATGAAGTATTTTGTCCCAGGAGCCACTTATGCCCACAACTCATAGACCCTCATTCCCCACATGCCTGTCCCACCCCAGGAGTGTACACCTTCACTATCACAAGTCCATCGATTGTCCACCTCCCTTCTAGGGCTTCAGCAACAGGATGTGTTATCACATGAAGTTGTCATGGGTTTCAATTTGCAGAGTGAAATATTGTTTTCAAAGGGATTAAAAAAAAAGAATTATTTTTCTAAGGTTCCCAGCATGCACATTTTTTTAACCAAAGTCGCGTAGGGACAATACATTTTGTCTTGTAGTGCCTAACCCCCGTTCTTATCTCCATCGGCGATGGCCCCCTCTTCTCAGATCAACGATCCTCAGTGTGTTTCGGACCCCCCCGACCTTTATACCTTTAACGATGAGTGGGGGGGGGTCCAAAAAGCGATTTCCCCCACCTCGGGCCCACCTAATGTGGTGCCTCCTTGTGATTTCGGACCCCCCCTCCTATTTCCACTTACCACCTACCCCCCCTCCAGAATCTCGCTCACCCCTTTCTCCAATACCACTCACACTCCCACTTACACCCGTCCTCCACTCACTCTACCATTTACACCCCCGCTTACACCTGTCCTCCACTCACTCTACTGCTCACCCTCTCGCCTGTCACGTCACCCCCCTTTCTGACTTTCCTCCCTACACATCACCTCCCGTGTATCTAATCCTCCTCTCACTACATGCCACCTTTTTTCCACACTCCCGATACCTCTCACCCCTTGTACCTATTTTCCTGTCTCACTACACGTCACCTTTTTCGCCGCCATCCACTCATCCCATCTCCCTATTGGACACCTTCCCCCACATACTCCAATTCATGACCAATCACGTTTTCCCCATGACCGTTTGGATGAAAGGTGTTCCAGTAAAGGGCCCGCATTGAGTTAAGCTATCGAATTACCAGTGCAATCATCCACTTCCAGCTACAAGGTAATTCACAGTAAAGCTATGCAAAGGTACAGATGGAAAAGGAACCAGTACGGGAGAAGAATAAGCAGATTCTGCGTACTAAAAAACACATGGCATTGAAGGATATGCGCCGAAGAAACTGCAAATCATGACAGTTATATCTTGTTAGAGTTTTTGCCAACAGGCTCCTTGATTCTAGCAGTATGTTAGATCCACTTGTATAGATGCTAGATTAGCAACTCTTTGTGGAGAATCCTAGGATTGAAAGGCCAACTCGCATCTCAAGTTGTTGGCTACTGTTTTAGTTATAAATACATCATAAGAATGTTATGTTAGGTTAGAATGGTTGAGCAGAGCTCCCTATTTTGTAATATTTTGACTAAACATAGTTGTACTCTAGTTTATGTATGAGACCTGAGATATTTTGGTTAATGGAAGTCAGCCTCTTTTCATCACCTTGTTTCTTCTTACTTTGAATTCTCATTATTGGAGGATCCTTATGAGATGTTATGGTTGTGTTATAATGGATGTTTGATTATAATGTTGTTGTAAATGTTGTTCAGTGTTTTAAATTTAGTTCAATATCTTGTGACTGCGTTTTTCTTCACCTAGTTGCTAGAAGTCGTGATGCCTATAGCAGACCTATCCATCTTCCTCATCAAGTCTTCCATCTACTCACACATACCTTTAAACTACCGACTGAAGCTAATCAAAACCTCATTTTCTTATGCATACTAGCCTAGACTTTATGTGTTAAAATATTTCTATGTTGATTTTTGTCCATTTGACCTTCTATCATTAATCTACATTCACAAACTTATTTGATGGGTACTAGGCTTATCCTCTTTCAATCTGAGGGTGACGCTTAGTGATAACATTCTTGGAACCATTGTCAAGGAACGAATTGAATAAATTTCCCTGGGATTGAATGACAAAACATATTGATTCTGAAGGTGCATTAGAAATCAGTACATTGAAGATTGCAGCTTGCACCTGGTGACTCCATTGTTTCAGTTGTGGCTCCTAAAGGAAAACACATGAGGTCCACTCCACACCTACCTATGGCTACACCTGAAGCTAACCCATAGATTATCAAAAAGGGAAAGGCTTCTCAAGAAGGCTTTTTAGCTGTTGTACCAAGTACTTTTGGTCATTTGCATGATTCTAATTTTAATACTCCAGTAGCTATATCCCATTCTCCTCTTCTAACCTCTGCTCAAGTTTCTAGAAATTTGGTTTTTGAAAATTTTCCTGTTGAATCTCTTCTTTTAGTCCCAAATTGAAAGAATAAAGTTTTGAAACCCTTTCCTCTCCTGATGTTGTAAGTTGGTTTAGACTTGAAAGCTTAGAAGATTTTCCTACATTGGGTTTTCCTACTCCTCCTCCTATCAAAATTGTTGTGCTAAAGAAGAGGAAACCTCAATTCCCTTGGATCCTATACCATCCTCTTCTAAGACTCAACCTCTTCCTCTTGTTATAACCCTATAATTTATAGGATCAACTGGTGACTGAAATGTTATCCCTTTACTGTGTTTGGTTGCCAAATAATTTTCCATTTTCTAAATAATTTGAGAAAAAGAAAGAAAAGAAAAAGAATGAAAAAGAAAGAAAAGAAAAAGAAAAAAAAGAAAAAGAAAATAAGAAAAGAATAAAAGAGGGCATAAAAGAAATTGAGTAAATCCCCATGCAATAACAATGACCCA
Source organism: Picea mariana (assembly GCA_032191745.1). NCBI lineage: Eukaryota > Viridiplantae > Streptophyta > Pinopsida > Pinales > Pinaceae > Picea > Picea mariana. The sequence continues at coordinate 9,608 of JASDQU010226337.1, read as the reverse complement.
GTCCATACAGTTTAAGCATGTCCAAGTCCTTTTAAATTGATGTTGATAGGATTAGTGAATAAGCTTGGCTAAATTGTTTAATCTTAGCCAAGCAGTTCAGGTTAGCTAGTGAACAAATTTGACCAAACTGCCTAATCTTGGTCAAATAACCCTAGGGTAGAGTAATTTCTTAGTCCAACAATTTAATCTGGGCTAAATGTCATAGGTAAGTAGGTTAGAGCACATGTTAGTTGGTTTTATTTCAATAAGACATACATGATGATCGATGTTGAACCATATCTTTGATGTTTGAAAGTTGGATGCCTAAACCCCATGGTGACAAAAAGCAGGGAACACTGGGCAGACCCACATAAAGAAATTGTCCTAAGTTTTTGGAGCAAATATGATTTTGTGCTAGTAGATTAAAGAAAGTGCATAGATGAATGACTGGGGCGTTGGTGCTCAGATCTATGGTCAAAAAATTTTTCCGGACCCCCCCAACTGTTCTACCTTTAACGGTGGGGGGGGGGGGTTCGGAATTATGGGTAACAAGAGCACACATCTGAACGGCTAAGGCGTTGGCGCCTAGATCCACGGCCGAGATTAAATTACGGACCCCCCCGACCGTTCTTCCTTTAACAGTGGGGGGGGCTCTGGAAATTTTGTTAAACATTGCGCTCAGATCTACGGTCTAGTGGCAAGTGCACCGATGGATGGCTGACGAAATTTTTCAGACCCCCCTGACCGGTCTTCTTTTAACAGTAAGGGAGGGGGGGGTCTGGAATGAAATTTTTTTTTGGCAGGCTCCCTCCGCTAACGTGGCAGAAATCTATTGCACCAGACTCCCACCACTTACCACAAACCATATTACCACTTACCATTTACCACTTTTTTGACATACCCCTGTCATCCCTTGACATCATTTTCCACTATCTTCTCCTAATGCTCCCATCTCATAACTCTATCAGTCTTTTCCCCCTGCATACCCATCATAGGTCCCTTCGCCATTGCTGGTCCCCAATCAAACACCCTCCATGTCACCTGGTTGTACTTGTCTCTCATCTTTTACTTGCCATCTCACGCTCCAAAGGACCTATTGGGAATTTATTATAGGCTAACTTATCTGTTAGCCTGTTGATCTGTCCCTCCGCACCCAATGGGTATCTGTTTGCTCAAAACTAACCTTTCTCCTCATTCGCCCATTGCTCATCTTATCCTCGCACTAGAAATCTTTTCCTTGTCCTCTCTCCGATTCAGTTAGCAACCCAAAACCACAGCCATTCCCACTAACGTTTTTGTTTGAATTGTAGGTACTTTGCACAACGATGGTGCCAAAATCCAAGAAAGCAGAAGCTGAGGAAAATCCTTTCCTCCCACCTCTTATCGAACTCGATAGGATCCCCTTGGCCGACAAAGATCATCTAATCTCCTATACAAGGTGCGAATTTGACTTCGCGGATTTGCAGTCATGGCTCAAAGACACTTTCTTAGATCAGAGTGATGAAATTGGGCTCTGGGAGTCCAATCTTCCTCTATATATTTTCCCCCAAGTCCATCATTTCCCTGAATTTTCCCTCAAATGCTAGGCTCATTACCTCCACAACCAGAGAACCATAGTCTCGTCATCGGGAGAAAATCTATTCTTCATCACACCAGAGGCCATTGATCAGATGATGTAGATACCCAGAACTAAATCCACCTCCCCTTTTAATCTTGAAATCATAACAGAGTTATACCAGAAACTATCTTTCCCTCAGAGAGCCCAAATTTTTGAGCTTTTCCTCCCACCAGATGCTTAGCTCCCCAAGTCAAATCCCCCATATCCTTCCTCCCTGTTCTCAGAAAAGGGTAACCAAGTCATTTCATTGCTCTGTTCTTTGCTTGGTTATTTTTCAGACGAATGGGTGGATGAACCTATATTGGGTTTTCTATCCATTTTCTCTACAAAGGAAGGGCCCACCATTCAGTTCGACTATAGTACTTTCCTGGCGGAGAGTATTCACGAGCAGCTTTCAAAATTCACTACAGAGGGCATGTTCTGGTATTCCTCCATATTGACTTACATGTTCATCTTCTTTCAAGCGGACAAGTTCTTTTTCTTGATGCATAAAATGGACAAGAACAGGAAGCCGCAGGCAGTAACATCTTGGACTTTGTTGCTCAGATGGAATTCCACGAATTTCAGTTTCAAACAATTCATCGAGAAGTTCTACCACCCAGTGGTGAGCATGCTCAATGGCAAACTAGAACCAAGGATACATGAGGAGATTCAGAGGATCTTACACCTCTCAGACCTTGTAAAAACTAGAGATTGTTATCTTTACCAAAATCACACCGAGATCAGAGTATATGGATGCGAGGTAGCTCCATACAAACTGCCCAAGTATTTACCCATGAGAATATTTGCCCTGGAGTACATAAGACAAATGATAAACTCAGATGACATACACTTTGTGTCTTTGAAGAAGAAACAGTAGCTCAAAATTAAAGGGCAAACAGGGTCTTTTATCTGCAATAGCCGAGGCGCCAGGGAAGAGGCAAACAGACTTTTGAAAGAAATTAATTTCGAATTTAGTTTCCTGTGGCACTATGATCCGTGTAGGATAATTTTAAAGATGAGGGGTAAGAATAAAAATGTTCCATATGTTCATATACCCAAGCCCGAGATAGAAAGGTTCACGAATCAAATAGAGTGGGAGCCGAACACTCTGGAAGAGATAGAACAAACAGATCCTTCAGTTACTATCTTTCAAACAACCACACCACAGGCTCCAAAGGAGAAAAGACCCAGGACGAATACTTCACCTTCTATCACCAAAGTCTCAGCTAAAGTTTTCCAATTACATACCAAACGACCAAAATCTAGTCATATAACTGACACAGCTGGCAAAAAGGAAACCCAATCCACTACGACTATGAAAGGTGATCAGTCACCTCTTGTCACAAGCATCAAGCAGATCATGTCTATAGTTTCGTCTAAGAAGCCGACAGATACTTCACTAGTCAACCAACTGAGTAAAGGAGGACCAAAGTTGAGTATTTTTGAGAAATATGACCTGATCAAGAAGAGGAATCAGATGCTGACCAACAGTACTTATGCTCAGTTTTGGAAACAAACATCAACAACACAACACAAACTATTGTCTGTGTTTGATACATAGAAGGGTAGAATGCACATGGCTTTTTTGTAGGCACAGGTACCCAATCCAAAGGCAATTACTGATTACAAAAGGGCAACGTTTGAGTTCCACACCAGAGATGTGCACTTGACTGATCAAATGGATCTGCACAGGCAAACTGGAGAAATGGTTTTCTCCACTTTGGCAAATGCTTCTACTTAGGTGACTAAACTACAAATTTCTTTAAGCAACGTTTAGACACAGCTGAAATTAGAAAAGATATCATCCTTTGCAAAGGATAACAAAATTAAAATGTTGGAAGAATTGGTCCTCAAGATCGGGTATGACCCCTCGAATGTGAAAGTAGTCGAGGAGATGATTAAAAAGAAAATTGATGATATAGCATCTCTGAGGAAACAACTAAAACTGCCACCAACAAAAGATGCACAGACAAAGGAGATAGCTGAGACAGAAGGTGAGAAGGATGAGATGCTCAAGTTGATCATGGAGTAGAACGCACAGTTGAAAGAGATGGAAGTAGAATTGGAAAGGTTAGTGAAGGAGAAGGAACAATCAACGCCTATGGAGGTCATTCCATTAAGCGCAGTTCCTCTTCTAGGTGTAAGCACAACATCTACAACAAAAATTCCCTCAGCACCTCCACTGAAAGCTCTGGAAAAGAAAGTAGAACTAGGAAAATCCATCGGGGAGATGAACTTGCAAGAGACAGAAACTCACAGACTTAAAAAGGAGGTTGAAGACCTTCAAGAACTTAAGTCTTCTTACCAAACCAGCTACTTTATGGAGAAACAAACATTAGACAAGCTCAAACAAGAATTGTAGCAGCTTCAAAAGCAAACAGTGGTAGGCAAGACACTTTCTGAGGCCAAGGAAAATATCTGGATGGATATCTCCAAATCCATAAATGAAATATGGCCTATAGTGCAAATCATGTTCGAGCAAAATGAACTAGTACAAAGGAGCAGGCATGCTATTGAGAAAATAAGAGGAGAGCTGGGAGAAATGCCAACAGAATCCATTGAGATCATTAAATTCCTAAATTCCAAAACCAGGGAAGAGTTAGAGGATTTGAATATTGAAGACATGACGGAAACCATCCTCGAAGTCAAGAGATTTCTGACCAAAAGAGGGCTAATGCTGCAGTTGGAAGAGAAAGTCCAGACTATGGACACAGGAGTGAAAAGATTTTTTGGCAAAATCGAAGCTCTGCAAAAGAAAGGACTCCCTAGATTAAGGGTCATAAATGACAGGTTAATGACCCTTCCTGATTATAAATAGAAGTTGTCCACAATGGCCAAAGATAGTTCTAAATTTTCAAGAATACAGGGCAACATAACGAGCAAGGAGTTCTTAGAAACCTTGCAGCCAAACATCAACATACAACATGAAATCCGGTATATTTTCATCTTCAAGCCAAATTTTGCCAAGTATATAGAGATGGATGAAATATACAGAAGATTACTCAAAGTCATCATTCCCAATCAGCTATGATGGGAAGAGCTATGCACTCTGATCGAGTAAGAGATGAGGTGTCCAGGTCTAGTCAGTAATCCGATCAGACGAAGTCGTGTAGATGACTCACCAATGGTTATCCCCAGAAATCAGCATGAAGATTTCAACACATCATCGACAGTTCCTGAATTTTTGTATCTTGTTGAGTTAGTTAGTTAAATTTAGGATCTACCACGTCCTGATCTTTAATGACAGGATCGTATGTAATTTTGATTATAAATACTTCGAACTTTGAAGTACGAAGGGTTGATTTTTACGCCCTGTAAGCCATAAAGACTGTAATTGTTTAGCAAGAGATCTTCTAGTAATACAAAGGGATGTTTCACAGGATTCTCATGTGTTATTCATTGGTGATGTTTATTTCTTTGTGTTAAATGTTTTTCTCACTCATTCATCATATTGTTTTTTCTAATCTGATCTTTTAAAAGTAGCGTATGTTGCAGGATTTATCTTTGTATACCCTGTCTCTGACTTTAAAGATCTAAATGTTTGTCTTTTGATGTTATAGTGAAGAAATTCTTAAATGCTTCTTTACTTGAATTGATTTTCTAGTCTTTTCTGCCATCCATCACTTTACTGCCAAAGAATCTAGTGAATGCATTACCTTGCCTTGTGAAAAGAATATTTTTATTCCTGTTCACATTTATATCCTTATAATACAGACCCCATAGCCCAATGGATGTATAAACCCTATTTCAGCCAACTTTACAAAAAAGAAAAACAAACCATTCATTCTTATTCTGCTTAACTAGCCGAATATCTCAAAGTTAAAACATATATGATTCTTACAGAGAGATTCCTCTCTTAAACTGACAGGGCTAGATTCTAGTTTCGAAGTGGTTGGATAAAGTTACCTCTGGAAAATTTCTTCTACCCTGACAACCTCTGGGAATTTACAGAGCGATAACATAGTGGCGACCATACTGGCGAACTGAACAAACTTTCAATCCCACGATTTCTTTTCCCTAGAAGAAAACTTTATTTCTGAACTAATTGTAAATCTGAGAAAGAGATCATGTTCATAGGTTGTTAAAATTTTGTACATAGAAATTTTGGATTCATAAAATTAAAATATATCAAAAAAAATTAAAATCTGGCTCCTAAAAGAGCTTATACTCGATCTCACCCAGATCTAGAACCTGTAGTAGCAATTGATAATCCAGAGCAGTTACTCAGAAAGAACACCATCGTAGAAGGTTCAGGGAGTCATAGTCCCCTTCATGGGTCCCTTTCTCTTCCAGAAAAACTTGTTTCCCTCCAGGATATCGAGTTTGACACCACTTTTGAACAAAGCCTGTTTAGAACGAAATATGATAGCTTTGTGAGTGAAACCTATTTATATCAAACCATCCTGCAACCCCGGACCCCTAAAATACTATCTCCCAGGGATGACCCTGATCAAAGATTCCTTGAGGAATTTGACAAGACAGAAATTTTGGTAGCAAATCTCGATCAAGATTTACACCAAACCCACTTCCAACAGTCGGTTGAATTTTCTACCATAATTGTTGCTAGAGCTTCTGTAAAACCTCAACCCACTCACTCTGTGTCGGTTAGTCCTTCATCCTCCACATCTCTTGTCACTTCCCCACCCACCATCCAGGTTGTTGTCCTGCCTCCTCCACCTATCATGGCAGCCAGATAAGCTCCTTTGGTGTTGGCCGCACCTTTACACACTATGCCCCATGACTATCAAACAAGACTTCCATAGTTTGATGGTACTGGGCCCTCGAACGCACAACAATACATTGATAAAATGAATGACTATTTTGACTTGCAGGAAGTGGATGAAGCTGACGTTCAAATGAGACTATTTGCACATAGTCTGACTGGGGACGTTAAGAAATGGTACAAAGGCTTATGTTCTACTTCTGTGGTCAACCTTACCACGTTTCAAAGAAGTTTTCTAGACATAT